>MU223304.1:3503936-3517455 GCA_018584345.1 Thuja plicata
TTTCAGAGAAAATTTGTTTGTCCTCCTGTAGAGATCCATCATGTCCTGCATACCCTTTTTGATCTCTGCAATTTCCTTGTCAATATTCACAAATTTACTTTTGAGGGTGCCAGTAAAATTGCATTTTCCCTCCATTCCAGCTGAGAGGGGTTTAACCTGGAGGTCTCTGTGAGGGCTTTGGAGAGGGGAGGGACTCATAGTTCTCTGGGGGTTGATCAGGGGGGTGTTAGCAGTTGGGCTCATACAGTCTTCCGAGGAAACCTTTCTGGAATTTGTGGATTGGGAGGCATTTTCTGTGAGAGAGAGCTCTTTGGAGGCCGTCTCCAGCATCTTGATTTTGCATTGATCTTTGGCAATTCTATTAGACCTCCTTCGGCCAGACCCGCTAAGGTCCACCTCTAAATTGACAAGGGTTTCTGTAATTTTCTATTTTTTTGGCTTAAAATCTGTCTTGGGTGTGCTGTCAGCCCCTTTCTCTTCAATGCAATCCACAGAGTCCGAGACATGAGAGTCCTCCAATCTATCCTTCTTATGGGTGGGGATCTTAATACTTTTTTTACAGGATTTTTTCTCAGACTTCGCAGGCCCCTGTGTGATACGGATGGACCGGGAGGAGGAGTTGGAGGTCTTTTCAGTTTTTTCAGCGGGTGTTTCCTAGGGCATCATCTGAATAATCAGAGGGGGTTGGGGTGCCGGGCATATGGCTTTGTGAAACTGGAAGAGATAGAGGAGGAGGCCTTGGTGGAGGACAACTCTGTCTGGGTTGCTTTTAATATCCAGGATATTGTTTTCAATGGAATGTAAAAGATAAAACGGAATGGAGATTAAATCTTTATTCCTAATGTGATTCAGGAAAGGAAGGTGGTAGTTGTAGAAAACTGTAAACTTACCTTCAAGAGTGAAGTACTTCATAATAATGAGACAGATTTTAGGCCAGAAGTCTGGTAGCTCCACTCTGTTGAAACCCCCCTATTTTTTGACCGGCAGCTCTCCTTCTTTGAAGAATTTTTTGAGGCTGGTAGGGTCTGCAGTCTGGCTAGTTTTTTTGTACTTTCTCCCCACCATAGGGAGCCCCGTAGCCTCAGCGATGACCTCCTCATTTAGCTGAAAATGGATTCCACCCACCGAAACATTTTTGTTGTTCATATTCAAGTGAATACAAAAAAAAGGTAAGAGTCAATAAACATGTGTAATGCCTTAAGTGCCGAGTGTAGAGAATGATATGTAATATTATAGTTTGATAGCATAGTTTAAAAATGGATCTAATTCAAATGATTACCAGAAAAAAACAAAAAAAAACTTTTTTTTTTATGAAAAAGTAGACAAGCCACTATGATATTTTTATTAAAATCTTATTCAAGAAGCTCATCCGGGAAAGAATCAGGAAGAAAACCCAGAATCATTGCTCAATATAACATTCGAGTTATCGAATATATACAATTTTAGTGAAGTTCGTTGATGCCTATGCATCTTACTTACAATGAGTATCGACTACCTCTAGTTGCATAACTTACTAGTTACAAATTATAAACTACTCTATTCAAGTGAATACAAAAAAAAGGTAAGAGTCAATAAACATGTGTAATGCCTTAAGTGCCGAGTGTAGAGAATGATATGTAATATTCTAGTTTGATAGCACAGTTTACAAATGGATCTAAAATTTCAAATGATTACCAAAACAAAACAAAAAAAAATTTTTTTTTTTTTAGGCAAAAGTAGACAAGCCACTATAATATTTTTATTAAAAGCTTATTCAAGAAGCTCATCCGGGAAAGAATCAGGAAGAAAACCAGAATCATTGCTCAATATAACATTCGAGTTATCATATATATACAATTTTAGTGAAGTTCGTTGATTCCTATGCATCTTACTTACAATGAGTATGGACTACCTCTAGTTGCATAACTTACTAGTTACAAATTACAAACTACTCTGATCAACATGATTTAGTATTTTCTTTGCCAAAAAACAAAAATCAAAGAAACCACCTCCAAATATCTAAATCAGTCATTTTTTGCTGTGAGTGTTGAGTGGAATACTTGGCTCCCCTCTTCATCCCCTCAACTGCAGCATCCAAAAACTAGTGAACATTCTGGGTCGGGTAGGTCTCCCAAAAATTCAAGTGGTTGGGGCTCGACGGTGAATCCACATAGTGATCCTGGTTGGGGTAAACCCTGGGGCCCTTATCGGGATTCAATTGCACAGGGTATTCAAGAATGTGGGTGGCATGGAGCTACGGATGATGTTGATCCTCATACACACAGGGTACCTCGAGACGGTGATGACATGGAAGAGTGAGTGTAGATGGAGGTGGTTTCTTTGATTTTTGTTTTTTGGCAAAGAAAATACTAAATCATGTTGATCAGAGTAGTTTGTAATTTGTAACTAGTAAGTTATGCAACTAGAGGTAGTCGATACTCATTGTAAGTAAGATGCATAGGCATCAACAAACTTCACTAAAATTGTATATATTCGATAACTCGAATGTTATATTGAGCAATTATTCTTGGTTTTCTTCCCGATTCTTTCCCGGATGAGCTTCTTGAATAAGATTTTAATAAAAATATTATAGTGGCTTGTCTACTTTTGCCTAAAAAAAAATGTTTTGTTTTGTTTTGTTTTGGTAATCATTTGAAATTTTAGATCCATTTGTAAACTGTGCTATCAAACTATAATATTACATATCATTCTCTACACTCGGCACTTAAGGCATTACACATGTTTATTGACTCTTACCTTTTTTTTGTATTCACTTGAATATCACACATATACTCACACCTACTTCCATGCATGCATCATACACTAATGTTAGTCCTTTTTCCACCTAGATACTACTTTTCAATTATGAGGTTATCCTAATGGTGGAAGACTCAACCCAAAAAAAAGTAATATGTTTAAAATAAAATGTACCTAACCTCTCACTAAGGGAAAAAACACACACTTCATGATATGTTTATATCTTCTCTATCTAGGTATACTCATTTTTTAAACTCTAATCATTTTATAGTATGTAAATAATCTAAAATAGATCTAATTATGTACAAGCATGGCAAAACCATTTGCATAATTGAAGACTATCATACTTAATTACCTTGAATTTTCAAGATTGATTTAGATGAAAGACTCTTATGAAGTAATGATAATCCTTTAAAGAAATTTTAGATATTCCAAGATATTTAAGTATTTAGGAAAACATAGAGGGAATCAAGATGGACCGATGAAAATAGCGAGTATTAATTTTAATGGATAAAATATTTTAAAATATTTTAAATGAGAGGAAAGATTATTTTTTGAAATAAAGAATTACAACTAATTGATCATTGTAGCATGTAACCAATTGATTTTTTTTTTCTCAATTTTAGTATTTCTTTTTCTCAATGTGGACATACAAATTTGTTAATTTTTTTGTTTTATAAAATAGACTTAGTTACTTTTATATTATTAGATAAATAGTTTGGATTAGTATGAAAGCTTCATATAACTATGTATTAAATGAAAAGTTGGTATAACATGATTACTTGCAATAATGTACAATTTATTAATTCTCTTTTTTTATTACCTTTGATTAAACATGATTATACAAGATCACTTGCCCAATGACATTTATCATATCCAAAGTATTGAAAAGTAAGATTCTACAATTAAAAATTCTCACTCCATCCATGTACAAGTGATTGCTAGAGATGTTCTATAAATTAACAAATCTTAAAAACATCACTTAAAATGTAATGAGTATGATTCCAATTTTTCTCTAGTGTTAAAAGATTAAAATTATGATTCATTAATACCCAAATAATGAAACACCTTTATCATAATTTATATGGAAACTAATAAGTTTGTGTTGCATTGATTTCTATTGCAATCTAATTAGACTAATTTACATTAGTTGTTTTTTAATATTTTAATAACAACAAGAGATAATGCAATATACTATAATATAACATAGAATTAAATAGAGAGGATGAGAGTAGGATGCAATAGGGTTTTTCGAGAAGGTAGATCTAGTGATAGAAATGGTAAGTATGCTTGGGAGGATAAGGATGTAGATCCTATAGTTCCCCTTGCCTCTCATCTGTTGGGTTTTATAGTTTTTTACCTTCTAGCATATTTTCCAAGCTACCAAATTTTTTTTGGGTTTTTCCTATCATTCTTGTGGGTGAAGTTTTTTTCTCTTGTCTTTACTTCCCTTGGTGATAGTGGTCTACATTATTGTGAGGCTATGATTCTTCATGTTTCCCCTCACGTTGAGGATATTTCATGGGCAGGCAATCTTCCTTATGGAAAGAGGATCATGACTGGAGTGGCGTAGTTATTTGGTTCTACAGTTCTGTATGAGAGGGATCCTTTCTTTCTATTTTGATTGTAGATCCTCAACCCTTCTGCAATTTTTTCGAGCTTCTATTTCCTATGGACAACAAGATTGTGTGATGAGACATGGACTTCTCACTTCCTCTATACTATTATTCTACATAGAGTGCTCTTGAATTTCCCCATCCTCTCTACAAAGATGTTTTGATTGGAGAACGAAGACACTCTTTTTGGTGAGTGGATATTTGTTCCCCTACTTTGTTTGGGAGGATTTGGTTGCAAGGGCTCTACCCTGTGTTGGGATTGTCACACATGGTGATGATGGGGTGTCTTCATATTAAAGAGGGACTCTAGTACTAATATTGACTTCCTTCCTACTTGGTGGTTGGAAAGGGTGCTATCTTGGCTATGGTAAGGCCTTTGTATAGAGGGTGGGAATTTTTGTGTAGCGTATTTAGTTTTTTCATTGTTTGGTAATTCTTTTATAGATCCCTCTATGGTGTCTTTTCTAGTATTGCAAACCTTAACTCTATTTTTTATGTTTTTTCTTTCGACATGGATAGGGTTCCACCCCTTCAGTGGCAAGCCTTCTGCATTGAGGGTTTTTCTAGTTGTTTTTGTTGCAATGAGTTAATTATAAACAATTATCAAAGGGTCATTGTAGTTTCTCTATGATTTTTGGTGATAGGGTTGTGGGTGCCCATGTTGGAGTCCATTGCTTTCCTTTCTATCTTTATTATTGGCCGCTTCCTAATTTTCTATCATCTCTTCCTCACAAGGCTCCCATGGAGGTGGAACACCGATGTTTTGTGTTGGGGTTTCTTCTTGTGTTTGTAATGTAGGCATTTCTTATATTTCTATAATGTTCCTTTTTCTCAAGTCCTATTGAGGTGGTGGCATGGCTTATGGAGGTGCTAATTTGCAAGTTGGGAGAGGTTGAATGTGGCTCTATGTAATTTTCTTATATTGTTGTATGTTTGGAGGTGGGGATGTTTTCGAACTGGTTTTCCCTTTTAGTTGAATTTTCTTTATTTGTTCCTATGGAGGTGGAGGGGAGTTTTGTAGGCGAGGAGTTATTGCTTTCTTGCCAAGAAGAAATTGTAGTGTGCTACTCGATGATTTTTGGTTTCGTTTAAAAACCCAATAAGATAGTGGGAGCCTTCCTAAAACACGTACTTCAGTTCAGGGGAGCTTAGTAAAACCCTTGTTTCTTGTTTCAAGGTTTAGGGAGCCTTCTATAACAATCTTTATTTCTTGAAGCATTGGCCTGACATTAGATCATCTTGTACTTAGTTTGTTTAACATTTGTAGGGTTGTTGATGGTTTTATTTGAAAGGTTTCTATTTGTTTATGCTCTATTCTATGCATTTGATTATTTGAGATTTCCAAATCCCACCAAAATTTCCTTATAAATAATTTTGAGACCCCTTCAAAGCCTAATTGAACCTTAATAAAAACAAGAGATAATGTGTCGCTTATTAATATTAAAAATTCCTTATTTCATTTAAAGAACCATAATTAATCCAAACATTGGTTTTCCTTTTCAATGTGTTTATATAACCATGCTTAATAATATGAATACAATTAATGTGAAAGGAAAGCTAAAAAATCAATTATTTAATAAATTATAGTAATAAAAACAAGTGCCATGTAGTGGCCTATACTTGCCACAATTAGTTATAATTATAATTATATATATAAATTTAATCAGATTTTTATTAATTTGAAATATAGTTATAAATTGTAAATGTAAGGTGGAATTTAAATAATAAATAAAGGGTTCTAGTAAATTAATAAAATTATATAATATATAAAAAAAGTTCAGAGTTAAGTATTGATCAAAACACAAGATAATAGCTTTGCTCTACCCAAATAGCTATGCTCTGCACTCGACAAAATATTTGACATCCAATTATTTCTGTAAAACTAAATACGCAGCATCCTGGGCTCTTCCTCTTTCAAACCGGTTCAACACACTCTCTTTGTCTGATCCTCCTACAGTTCTAAAAAATGACACCCTAAATCTCCAGCGCAGGCATTTTCAGAAGACAAAATATGGAACGACTGGGATATCCAATCAAATCTCCAATCCTCCTTGTCATGATTATTTGAAACGATCTTCGGCTGTCAATAATATGAAACAGTCACCTCCCTTTGATCTAGGTTGGATTAAAGTCTCAAAGGAAAGAGGTCGCTCTGGCTCTAATATTGTAGAATTTCCCTTACGCATTCCCAGTTCTTCAAAGAATATGGTGTATATCCCTCCTTACTGTAAAAACAAGTTTTTTAATGGTGGCAATTCAAACAATCATTCAGTTACCAATTTTCACAAAGCTAACAATTGCAGTAAGATTCTTAACCTAGGCCCTCCAATTACCCTCGGTCGGGGTTTGTCAAAGGATCATCAAATTGGGAAAACTAACTTTTGCGAGCTAATATCAACTTCATCAAAGTGCCCTTCTACATCTGGAAAATCTATTTACACTTCAATGCTCGGAAAAACTCTGATAGAGGTAGATAAAACTGGTAAACACATGAATAATGGAAAGGTCTGTATAATAAGCAATGCCACAACTGAATGTTGATGGCAGGAATGTCAAGATTTTGGCATTTTTGCAATCTAGAATGGACCTAGCAATGATAGATCTCATCTGGGAGAATGGATGAAATCATTTGGATGGGGCCAGGTAAGTATCTTATCTCTATTATCGCACTTAGTTTATATTCATTGTAAAAAAAATATAGCAAAAAATGAATTACTTTCTGCTCAATTCTATTTTTCTAAAGGACACTCGGTTAACTTCATCCCTTGGAGACCTCATTTTAATGAAAAAAAAGATAGGAACTTGAACTTCCCTATATGGTTGTCCCTAAAAAACCTTCCTATCGAAATTCTACATTCCCAAATCATAGAAAAAATTTGGGCTGCCCTTGGAGAATTTTTAGGTATGGATTTGGATCATAATAACAAGAAGGAAGTCTGACTTTTGGTTAGACTTAAAAATGGATTTGAGGCTGAGGATTGTATTAGACTAATTACTAATAGATCTTACTATGACATTAAATTTTCATGATTTAATGGCTGCACTAAAAACATCTCCTTAATTAATAGAGGTATGCAAACAGACAAATATAGATTAGCATATACACTAGCCCCAGAAAACACTGACTTAGATATTATGTTTGTTAATCTAATGCGATCAGTAGATAAGAAGGAATTTAATTCAAATCTCAATCAAAGAGATGATCCCGATCCCTCCCTTCCTTCCCCTCGCCACATAGCCTCAACATCTAGCTTGGAAGATAAGAAAGAGAGTGAAATTATTGAAAATCCAAGTAATCAGCTCCATGTTAATGTGTCTTCTCCTGCTATGGAAATGGGGCAGGTGGTTGGGTTGCACTAGGATGAAAATTTGAAGGAATTAGGTGAAACTGTATTAGCAATAGAAGACCAAATTATAGTACAACACTGTGAACAATGTATTGGCAATAATATATGCCTTAAGGACATTAAAGAGAACTTAGAAATGCATGGGCAACTCATTAATGATTTAACTACGATACATGATGAAATTAGCAATCAACTAATAGTTTGGGAAGAAGCACACACTAAAACTCTAGATGGAATAACATCATCTAATTTCTCAGCTACCAATTGCATAAAACCTTTGTCTCTGATTAGTCTCTCTCCTACTGCCAACTATGTTTAGCATCCAGTTCAAATCCCCCCTATTAACTCAGTTTATCCCAACACTAGGACATCCCCTCAATCCAACTGGAATACCTATCCAAATAGCATGTTATCCCATATCAAGCTCCCGAAAGAGAATATAATTGGCAATAGGGTAATACATTTTAACCATGAATTGGTTTTGAATCAGGAGGTAGGCACCCCAATAACAAAGGCAAACGTCTCTCTTATTGAACTCACCCTCCTGTCTGTGGATCCCAGAGTCAAACATTTAATACATCTGGATATAGACTCAAAATGTATTCCCTTGAACTACCAAAAAGAAAGTCATTTAAAATTCTGATAGACTCCAGAGAATGGAAAACAAGTATTTAATGATACTATATGCCTTCCATCTGGGCAGGAATCTATTATGCCCTCAAATCATTTTAAAATACCTCTAGAGATAAATACTCTTTTTAATCAGGAGACTTCTGATGCCTTAGATGACTTAGAACACAAGTTAAATAAGAGCCATGATTGGGAAGATTTTGGTTTTCAAGAACCGGAGGAGTGCACTAATAACCAAGAGTGTGACAGAGAAAGGAAATGCAGAGAAGAAGTGGCAAGCCTTATGGGTCTTTCCCTGGGGCCCAATAATCGTCTTCTAAGTAAGGCTATTATGGAAGAAATAAGTAATGAGGAAGAAGAAAAAGTGGATGAAGAGATTGCTGGGAGTATTGCCAATGCTACAAACACTCAGGATAAACTTGGCATAAAGGTTAATCTAAAAGGAATTTACCATCACAAATGTGGTAAAACTAGCAAGAAAAGGGGTAGAAAGAGTCATGCCGAACTTAGGTCTGCAATTGGAAAAGAAAAAAACCAAACCAAAATTAGTGATATGCTTAATATTGGTAAGGGGAAGGTCCTTCCCATAGAAACATGAAGATAACATCATGGAATGTTAGGGGTCTTAATGCCCCTAACAAGAAGCGCACTCTTAAGCACAATTTAACCCTTTTTGGGTGAGAAATAAACTTATTACAGGAAACAAAGATAAATAAGGAGGAAGGGGAAAAAATTAAAAAAGAAATTAGGTATCTGGAAGTGTGAATTTACTGAATCATTGGGATCCTCAGGAGGACTTGGTATCATTTGGGATGCCTGAAAAGTGAAATTTTCATTACTCATGACTAAAACCAACTGGATGGTAGGATTGGTCAAGAGTTTTCAGAACGACATGCAATTCATCATCATAAATATGTATGGACCCACATCTACAGTAGGTAAAGCTTCTGTTTGGATAGAATTAATAAATTATATGAATTTTGACTCACAAATATATATCATACTAGGGGGGATTTTAATGCTATCCAATCTATCCCGAAAAGAAACTAGGTGAATAAAAACTGAGTCACAAGCTACTATTGATTTTAAACATTGGATATTGAGAGACTCTCTTATGGACATCCCAACATCTAATGGATTACACACATATAATAATAGAAGGAAAGGATTCTATTATATTGTAGATAGACTAGATAGGTTTATTTTCTAAGACAATAATCGTCTGATGAATATGTCCATATCAGGAACAATTTTACCTTTCGCTGGCTCAGATCATTACCCCATTCAAATCAAAATCAAAGAACAATAGAAACCACTAAGATGCCCATTTACATGTGAAAAATGTGGTTCTTGGATGATAGTTTTGCATGTAAAATAGAACAATGGTGGAAAGAAGAAACTTTCGAAAGATCCAAAATGTTTTGTTTCATGGAAAAACTAAAAAGTGTTAAAGAAAAAATAATAAAATTGAATAATGAAAAATTTAAAAATATTTTTAAAGAAAAATTAGCAAATGAGGAAGAGATTAAGGAATTAAACATTAAAATTATAGAAAATGGAATGAGCGATGAGGAATACAATAAAGAAAGAGAATTATTGAACAAAAAAGAAAGTATTCTTCTTAAAGAAGAAATATACTAGAAACAAAAATCAAGAGAGAATTGGTTAAAAGAAGGAGATAGAAACACAAAATTCTTTCATTCTAGTACTCTTAATAGGCGCAACATTAACAGAATAACTAAAATTCATGATGAAACAGGGTCGGACATGGAGAGTCCAAACCAAATTTCTGAAACCTTTGTCAATTATTATAAATATATTTTAAGTAATAATGAATTTTCAGACCTAGGAGCACAAAACACCATGCTCGATGCAATCCCAAGAATTCTCATTGATGAAGATAATATAACCCTAAATAAAATATTCTCTATGGAAGAAATCAAAGATGCTCTTTTTTTGCTCAACCCAGATAAATCCCCCGGCTCATATGGATTTCAGGCCTTCTTCTTCCAAAAATGTTGGGATACCATAGGGGAAGAATTATGAGAAGCAATTGAAGCTACTAGGAACTTTGGAACCCTCATAACGGAAATTAATAATACCTTCTTAGGTCTCATTCCAAAAAAACATGAATCGATCTCACCTGGTGATTTTAGACCCATCGCATTATGAAACACCATATACAAGATTCTATCCAAAGCCTTTGAAAATATACTAAAAAAGATAATACACAAATTGATATCTGAAGAGAAGACTGGTTTTGTTCCAAATCGCTTAATATATGATGGAATTATAATAATACAGGAGTTAATACATTTAGCTCAAATAAATAAAGACCCATGCATGCTGATGAAACTCGATATACATAAAGCCTATGACAAAGTAGATTGGAGATTCTTATGTAAAATGATGAGGGCCTTTGGATTCTCTAAAGCATGGGTAAATCTAATATTCAATTGCATATCAATGCTAAAATTTTCATTATTAATAAACGGTTCTCCAGAAGGTTTCTTTTAACTCTTTCCAGAGGTATCAGAGAAGGGGATCCTATCTCTCCCTATCTCTACATAATTATGGCTAAGGATTTTGATCAATCTATAAAACACGCCCAGTCAGAAGGACTCATAAACGGAGTAAAATTGAATGATGAGGTTGAATGTGTTTCACATCAACAGTATGCTGATGATACTATCCTTCTGGGAGTATCATCTAGATCCTATATAATCTTAAAATGGAAGCACTTCCATGTTAAGAATATTTAGCCCTACTTAGGGGATTTTTTTTACCTCCATCATATCATCCTCCCATTTCTGCATCATCCTCTACTTCTGTGCCAATTTAGGACCCTGATTGGGCCTTTCCAGGCACCTTCTACCCCACATAGCATGTTTTCCAGGGGTTCTGACCCCCTGGGTCAAGGTTGACCTCAACCTTGACCTAGGTTAGGTTCAACCTCAACCCTGACCTAGGTCAGGGTCAACCTTGACCTTGACCAGGGTCCCCCTTTAAAAATTGGAAGCTTGTCGGTTGTCGGGGGTCATCCAAAATTCAATTTTCCCGCTTCCAGGTAGGCTGTTACGGGTTCCAAAGCATTGATTCCTAAATTATATTTAATATAGGTCCTTTTCTAGGGGCATGGGTCCAATTGGAATTTAATTATCTTATGTCGGCCTCCTTAGAAGATTGTGCCCTAGTTTCATATAAAAGGAAGTTTTCTCCTCTCATTTTCTCTAAGTCTTCTAAGTGATACAAAGTGATATTGAACATAAAAGAAGTTTTAAGAATCCTTTGTTCTACATATTTCAAAGCTTTCAAGGTGTTCAATTCTTCCCCTCAAGAATTCAAGTTCTCCATTGAAGATCAAGGATTCAACCTCTCAAGCCTTTGAAGGGATTACGTGCAAACATTCAAGATTCATCATTCAAACCCTAGATCTAGCCATCATGGTGGTGTGATCTTCCTTCAAGATACTTTGTGCATCCTCAAGACTCTTTCATCATCTCTTCAAAGTGGATTTCAAGCATACAATGATGGAGTTTTATGGTTTCTAAAGCCCATGCTTTCATACTTACATACTTGCATACATTTGAATTTCAATTGCATATCTATTGAATATCGTAGCTTCATTGTTAGATTCAATTCTACTACTTGCTAGCATTCTGTACTTTATTGATTTCAAGGTTAATTCCTAATTTGGGGTTTGAATAAGGCAAACCCCTCCCCCACAACAAACAAACCTATTTTTCTTGTAGGTACAAGTTCAAAATAATAGATTTGAGACCAGATTTGGATACCCTTTTTGGCTTTCTTTTGGACAGCGCGACGAGATTCTTTGTTGGACATGTGCACGTCAAGGTCGACATTATTGGGTCAGGGTTGACATTTGTGGGTCAAGGTTGACCTTTTTCATAAGATGACATCAGAACGGAAAAATATTTCTGGGTTTTGTTCGTCTCTGCGTTCCAGATTGGGATCAATTTTTAGTTTTTCCAGAAATAGTCTACAGACCTCAGAAAACAAAATTATTTGATCCAAAATTATTTAAGGTTAGTGCATTTCTCCTATTTCTTCAATTACTGTCATATATCATATCTATACATATAATTAACAGAATTTAAGATATCCTTGTTATTCTCCTTTCCGAATAGTTGATTCATTTGTGCATTAACCCATCTTTTGGGTTGATCAACTTGGATCTTCCATTTGTGCATTTGGGAATAAAAGATGAACGTCTTATCTTATCTTCTCCCTAATCACAATTGAAATACACAATCAATTAAATTCAAGTAAGTATAAAGTAGGGTTAAGGAATTCAACACACTTTAATCAAATCAAACAACAATTAACAATCAAATCACCTTATCCTCTTTCAACGCCTTACATATTCCTAAACCCCCTTTTTCATATCTTACATTTTGGTGAACTCGCGATAGACAACTCCTTCTCTTTGGTGTTAGATTTACATCTTAGATTAGAATTTAAATAATACTCATAAAATATACAAAAACAATTCTTGCATTTTCATCATGAAATTCTTTTGGTGTATGGCTATCTTTCTTATTATGCTTCTTTTAGCATCTCTTTATAGTACTTATGATGTCTATGAGAATGTCATCCATTTTATCATGTTTTTTAATCTTCATGTTTCACTTGCTTATGCTATTTTAATATTGACCAATACTAGTCTCCCTACTTTCAAAACTTTAAATAAGGATTTGTGTAGTGGACTTATTGCTCTTTTAGATTATGTGAAGAATTTGGTAGATGATACTCCATTACCTAATCTTCCTAATCTTCCTAATCCTAATCTTAACCTTCCTAATCCAATAATTTCTAATAATCCCACTCCTATTCTTCCATCTTCGATCCCTAGTTCTAATCATACTTTTGTTAAGGCTCAAACTATGGTACAAGATGAGGATGTGCAAGAATTTCTAGATTTACCTTCTCCTTCTTATCCTATCCATGGTGATAATAAACGGAAATCCAAAGAAACTTCTACTAAAACCATTGTTCCACCTTACACAACATTCTCTCATAAGAATCATAATCAATCATCTCCCAGATGCCATGCAAGATAGGTATACTACTGGATACACTATGGTAGATAAACAAGGTTATAAGGGTTTAGGGCTTGGTGTTAATGAACATGGCATTAAAAACCCGATCAATGTATCTCCTAAACATGAT
>MU223304.1:3521423-3532032 GCA_018584345.1 Thuja plicata
CTTGAGAGAGTCTCTTGAGCCATTTATTTTCTGCTTTTTTCTATCTCTTTTTGGAGAGGGGTTTTTCCCACTGGGTTTTCTTCTTTTTCTCTGGTTTACAGAGATTTCCTTGTATTGGGTACCTGATTAGGCCTTGTTGCTGGGACACATTTCCTACTTTGATAGCTGTGCTAGGTTAGCTTACCCCCTGCGCTTAGCTTAAGGGGGGTGTTAGAGTAATCATTAGTTTTCTTATTAATTAAATCATGTTGATTTAATTAATTAAGTTATTACTCTTTAGTGCTTAAACTTTCTTTTAGGTGCATTAATAATTAATTCTTTTATTAATTATTAATGTGCAACCTAGATTTTTTAGGCTTTAGGGTTTTGTTCACCTTTATAGGTTTGAACCTTGTAATTCTTTTTTTATTAATTTAGATTATAATTTTGCTCTCACATTTTGAGTAAATTCCTCCTTCTGCTTTTTCCTCCTTCTGCTTCTCTCTTGTAACAGGTTATTTGCATGCAGGTATTCTTGGCATTCTATGAATTTGTATTTCTCAGATCCTACAGATTCCTCTTCCTCTTAATTATAGGGGGCTTGTTGATTGAATCTTTGTTCCCTCTTTTCTTTTTGAAGATGATATTTTATCCTAAGCACTCCTCTATGGTAGGGCTCTTGTTGATAAGATCTCTTCCTCTTTGAGGATCCTTTTTCCATAAGTGACATATTCATTTGATGATTATCTATGTTCTTGGATGCAAGGGTCAAGGCTCTTCGCTAAGAATATGGTATACATTGTTGTTAAGATGGATATCTCCTTACCTTGTGAAGTAGGTATTCTCTTTTCTCTTCCTTATCCTGCCTAGTGGGTAGTCATGATAAGGAGGGCGGCATATATAGGGTCTCCCTTGTAGTATAATTTACATTTATTTACATTTTGTAGCATGCTAAATCCTTGGAGGGTAACACACATAAGTTTCTAAATCCTGAAGAGACACACATTTTTACTTTTTATGTTTGCTAAATCCTTGGAAGGTAACACACACAAGTTGCTAAATCCTGAAGAGACACGCATTTTTACTTTTTATGTTTGCTAAATCCTTGGAAGGTAACGCACACAAGTTGTTAAATTCTAGAGATACACCCTTTTATTTTACAATATGCTAAATCCTTGAAAGGTAATGCACATAAAGTGCTAAATCCTGAATGGACACGCATTTTATATTCCATAGTGATACAAGAATGTGGATCTATGGATATTTTCAAAAGCCGTCAGAAGACGCATTTACAATTACAAGCACAGTTTATGGTTGAACCTATTTGGGCTCTTCCTCCTTGGTGATTCATAGTAAGCTGGGCATCTTACTAGGCGAGGTAATAACTTTCTCTTTTCTCTTTTGCTTTCATGCTAGTAGGATTAGATCATGAAGCTATGTTATCTATGGTGTTGTTCTTGTCTTACTTATGTAGTCATGTATGTTTTCTATCATTAATTTATCTTTACTTCCATATCTTTATGTATGTATCTTGAGTTATAATCCTTTGTCTAAGGACTCATGTCCTTGACTTAGTGATATTCTACCTCATTGCAATCTACCAGGATCCTTTTCCTCTAACTTTACCGTGAGCACATTTGATTTCCGTACACGCGCTAAAGTGGGGGCTTAATTTATCATCTTAAAATGGAAGCACTTCCATGTTAATATATTTTATCCTTCCTTAGGGGATTTTTTTGACCTCCATCATATCATCCGCCCATTTATGCATCATCCTCTGCTTCTGTGCCTGTTTAGGATCCTGATTGGGCCTTTTTGGGCACCTTCTACCCCACCTGGCATGTTTTCCATGGGTTCTGACCCCCTAGGTCAAGGTCAACCTTGACCTTGACCTAGGTCAGGGTTGATCTTGACCCTGACTATGGTCCCCCTTTCAAAATTGGAAGCTTGTCGGTTGCCAGGGGTCATCAAAAATTTAGTTTCCCCACTTTCGGTTCGGCTATTTCGGGTTCCGCAGCGTTGATTTCTAAATTTTATTTAATATAGGTCCTTTTCTAGGGGCATGGTTCCAATTGGAGTTTAATTATCCTATGTCAGCCTCGTTAGAAGATTGTGCCCTAGTTTCATATAAAAGGAAGTTTTCTCCTCTCATTTTCTCTAAGTCTTCTAAGTGATACAAAGCGATATTGAGAATAAAAGGAAAAGTTTCAAGCATCCATTGTTCTACATATTTTCAATCTTTCAAGGTGTTCAATTCTTCCCCTCAAGCATTCAAGTTCTCCATTGAAGATCAAGGATTCAAGCTCTGAAGCCTTTGAAGGGATTAGGTGCAAATATTCAAGATTCATCATTCAAACCCTAGATCTAGCCATCATGGTGGTGTGATCTTCCTTCAATATCCTTTGTGCATCCTCAAGACTCTTTCATCATCTCTTCAAAGTGGATTTCAAGCATAAAATCATGGAGGTTTATGTTTTCTAAAGCCCATGCTTTCATACTTACATACTTGCATACATTTGAATTTCAATTGCATTTCTATTGAATATCATAGCTTCATTGTTAGATTCAATTCTACTACTTGCTAGCATTCTGTACTTTATTTATTTCAAGGTTAATTCCTAAATTGGGTTTTGACTAATGCAAAACCCTCCCCCACAACAAAAAAACCTCTTTTTCTTGTAGGTACATGTTTAGAACAACAGATTTGAGACCAGATCTGGATACCCTTGTCGCTTTCTTTCAGACGGCGCAAACAAATTCTCTGTCGAACCTATGCAGGTCAGGGTCAAAATTATTAGGTCAGGGTTGTCATTTGTGGGTCAAGGTCGACCTTTTTCATAAGACGACATCAAAACAAAAAAAAAATTTGGGTTTTTTTTGTCTCTGCGTTCCAGTTTGGGATCAACTACCAGTTTTTTTCAGAAACAATCTACAGACCTTAGAAAACAACATTCTTTGATCTACAATTCTTTAAGGTTAGTGCATTTCTCCTATTTATTCAATTACTATCATATATCATATCTATACATATAATTAATAGAATTTAAGATATCCTTCTTGTTATTCTCCTTTCCAAATAGTTGATTCATTTGTGCATTAACCCTTCTTTTGGGTTGATCAACTTGGATCTTCCATTTGTACATTTGGGAATAGAAGAGGAACATATTATCTTCTCCCTAATCACAATTGCAATACACAATCAATTAAATTCAAGTAAGTATAAAGTAGGGTTAAGGAATTCAACACACTTTAATCAAATCAAACAACAATTAATAATCAAATCACCTTATCCTCTTTCAACACCTTACATATTCCTAAACCCCCTATTTCATATCTTATAGATCCGAAGCATCCCAATTTAAAAATATCATCAATACATACTCAAAAGCATGTGGCCAGGAAGTGAATGAGGAGAAATCCAAAATATTTTTCTTAAATACCTCATCTATCCTAGAGAGAAATATTTGCAACATTATGGATATAGTAAAGGCGAGTTCCCTTGTAAATACCTCGGCATTCATCTAGATAAAGGAAAAAGAGAGGTGGAAACTTGGAGAAACATTGTTCCAAGACTCTATTCAAAATTGGATAGCTAGAAAGGGAAGTATCTCAATAAAGCAGGAAGAGCAACTCTTATCAGAATAGTTTTATCCACCATCCCAACATTTCAAATGTCATGTCTTCCCTTACCCTTAGGGGTTGGGAAAAAATTAAATAAAAAATTCAAGAATTTCTTTTGGCAAGGTATGGATGATAAAAACAAAGTTACACTGATTAAATGGGACCATATATGCCGACCAAAAGAATTTTGTGGCCTTGGTCTCAAAAATTTAGAATGGAAAAACAAAGCCCTAGGTGTTAAATTAGTATGGAGAATGTTTCAAGAAAACAATAGTAAATGGGCCAAGATATTATACCACAAATATCTTACCAATTCTACCTCGACCACTCGCTTTCGAATGATTGATTCACCTAAAGGCTCAAAAATTTGGAACTATATAATGGAAAAAAAATATTTAATTGTCGAGAACCTCACTTGAGACATTGATAATGGACATGAGCCTCTCTTTTGGGAAGACTCATGGGATGGCCTTCCCCCAAGACAATGAAAATCTACCAAACAATATCAAAAATACTCTCACACAATGTTGGGGGATTCATGTCAAGGACTACATTGAGGTATCACACAATGGATGTCAATGGAAGAATTTGACAAACACCATGCTTTCTTAGAATGAAAGAGAAGCTTTCGGTAATTTTCTAAAATCTAGGAAAACTTACCACAAAGCCAGACTGGATAGATTAATTTGGGGTGCATCCAAAGATGGGAAGTATAGTGTCAAAAAAGGATATGAGAAAATCATAAACTCTCAAGAGTGGAATAGAGTTGATATACCCCTTAAATTATGCTGGGAGGCTGCCTGTCTCCCCAAGGCTAGGACCTTCCTCTGGGCCGCCTTACAAGAAAGAATTTTAACTTCAGACAGATTTACCAGATTAGGTTTTGAAGGCCCATCAAGATGTTTCCTATGTAAATCTGCCTCTGAAACTGCTAAGCATTTATTATTTAACTGCCCTTTTGCTAATTATTGTTGGAAGTGGCTCTGCAATAAATTTAATTGGTCCACTACTTTCAACAATAGCATTGGGATATTTTTACGAGGGTGGCATTTTGAGGACTCCAAAGTTTATAGAAAGATGTGGAGGATTGCACCTTCCATTTCAGTTTGGGAAATCTATAAAGAATGAAACAGAAGGATATTCACATAAACTAGTATGGAGAGAGAATCCTTGCTTAAAAAAATCAAAGCAAGCATCATAGAAGTCATGAACAATCACTTAAGAAATACACAAAGAAGAAGGATCATTTACAGATTGGGACGCAGACATGAAAAAGAATTGGAAAGGCTTAATCAACCCCCAACTAAGATACTCCAAAACTAACAATTTATCTAGAACCCTGTGTAAATGGAAACCCCCCCACATGGATGGATGAAACTAAATTTTGATGGAGCATCAAGAAGAAACCGAGGGAAAACTGGATTAGGGTGCATCATCAGAAATGAAGAAGGTGATTGGATGGTAAAAAGGGCCAAATCGCTTGACATTGCTTCCAATAATCAAGCGGAACTTGCGGCATTAAGAGAAGGTCTCAAGATAAGTTTAGAAAATAGAATCTAGAAACTTATAATTGAAGGAGACTCACAAATTATTCTCAATGCACTAAGAAAATGGAGCACTCCAAATTGGATTCTAAATTTGAGACTAGAAGATGTCCTAGACCTAGTGGATCGATTTCAAGATACATGACACGAGCATATATATCAGGAAGGAAAAAAATAAGCGGATAATTTAGTGAAACTAGGTGTTGATGGGGAAAATATCAACTTGGTAAATCTTTATGATGGCTTGACATCATGACTGATTTGAAAGGAGGTACGCTACCTACTAATTTTTCCTATCCCTCTAAATAGCACAGTGTGTTGGATGAGTTAGTAGATAAAAAGGGTATAAATAAGAGCAGAGGTAATTAAGTAATAAAGTGAAAAAAGACCTATAAAATAAGAAGACTATGAAAGGAGGCATCAATTTCAACACACATCAATAGAGACTAATTCATTAAAAAGAAACAAAATGATAGTATACTACTATCTAACACCTAGCCCTAGAGTGAACACTATATAAAATAGATGGTATTAACACCCACTATCCAATACCATATAGCGCATAGAAAATACTCCTTAAGACTCATATAATCATGCACAAGATTAGATGCACACACAAAATTTTAAATTATAGATTCAAATACTTAAATGATCATAATCTAATACAATTAATAAATCACTAACCTAGCCCACCCAGACAGTAAGTATCAAGTTTTAGAATTACATAATACTTATAGGCTTAACATACCTCGCCACAATATCAGTTTTAGTATAGACAAAATGGGAAATAAGAAAATTATTGTTAGATCAAGATACCTTTGGAAATGTGTGGGCACTGGAGATGCACTTTTAGAACTGAGAAGGAATGGGTATAACTAACAAGGAAGTCTAAAGGTCCATGAATCGTGAAGATGTGACAAAGGTCCACTTGGAAGGCATATAAATCAACAACCTAGATCAACAACCCAGAGGTAGGCATATCTATCGTCACTCTAGATTAATGATCCTCTACTTTCACACTAATAGAAGGTGTAGAGACATATCCTCTCAACCATCACTGACCATAGATACATGGATAGTGGTTGAGCCCCAAATCAGTATATATTATTAGTCTTGCTCCCAGCATCCTTAGGTAGACCATATTATAGTCTCTTAACACATGGCAACCCCAATAGAACTCATTTTAAGCAAGAGCTAGATTGCCTTTGATGGAAAAATACTAACCAAACACCTCAAGGTGGTTATGTTGGATAACCATCCACTCATTATAAGAGCTTTCCATAGAATCCTTGGTCAAGAATTTACTACAAATTTTGATAGATACTGGGTATATAGAGACATCACATCCATGTTTGTTGCCACAACTCTACATTGGGTAACAAAGAAACACGATGCAAGGAGGTTATGTTTCAGAATATTTAAAAGAAAATTTCTAGGAAACCTAGAAAAGAGTCTACAAAATGTCAAGGAAAACTTAATGATACCATGCCCAAGAAACCTAGACATAGCATCAATCAATGGCAGACCAGTGCCAACATTTCCAATTGTATCATTCATGGACCCAATTTCTTCCAATGAAAGAACACCTATGATAAAATAGAACATAGACTTCTTGATGACATACACACACATTAAAAAGCTGCTAATGGAGAATTGGTTTTATGAGTATTGGCACATCGATGAGGTTGGAGACACTGATATGGAAGCTTCAGTGATTCTGATTCGGAGAACCTAGTGGAACTATGGCTTGCAGAAGGTGGACATAAGAAGAAAAAGAAGCAAAGAATCTGCGAGTCTGAAGGATCTAGAACTCAAGCTAGGATTAAAGCCTAGTCTATGCACCTTCATGTAAATTTTTCTTTATTTATAAGATAGAAAATTTGAACAAGTAAAATAGAAAGCTACATGATAGAGCATTTGTTCTTGTCTAGCTGTATTCTCTTCCTATCATCAATTAATATTGTTTCTTTGCAACGTTGTAATGTCAAAACTAAGCTTACCCTCTATGGCCCAATTTGAAATAATAATAAAAAAAATGAGGTGTCCTAACATGATCCTTGCCCCTGAATGATTAAGAAGCCCAAATATACATCTAATGAACCATAATCAACCAAATGTAACTCATGAAAAAGCACCAATAAGTTACAGACTAACAAATGTTAACTTAGATAGTGACGAATGGTAGAAATCAGAAATGTAAATGGGTTTCCTTTTGTTAAAAAATAAAAAAAAGCAATCAATATGCTCAGTGGAACCACCTACATTTAGAATGTGGCCCACTCTCAGAGAAGTAAAGAAAAAGAGAATAAAATGATAAAAACAAGGTAGGAAATAGTTATATGCTATGTTAGTAAGGTTACAAAGAAGGCACGTTTGGACTAGCACCAACACAATTATAACAAAGACCTGGCATTCTGAATGGATGAACAACTCTCTGCAAATAAGCCAAGGATAACATTTTCTTTAGATACCTTTTTAACCCCACTTTACACCAACATTCCCAGTATTATGATTGTTACCGCTACCTTAAGGTTACATTAGTAGTGACTAAGTTTTGGATAGAGATGGAAGACAACAATATGCTGAAAGTATTCTCTATTGGAGATTGATCTGATAGTCTCTTATCTTGAAGTGGATAATAGGATTATCGACTTCAGAAAAGGGCCCATTAGATGAACCACATTGGATTGGACTAAGATATGGTGTAAGGGCATATGAAGCCGGGGGGAGATAGTTGTCTTTGCTAGGACTGCGAAAACAAGAACATACGCCTAAGGATAGTGATCACTACCTGATAGAAGAGCTTCCTTGCATCTCATTGGTATTGGATATGAATTATTTTCCTTACATCACATCAGTATTAGATTAGTAATGTCAATTTTAGTCAAATTTGATTAATCCCCTCAGGCTATCGCATAATGAATATGCTTATTACATTCATATAAACAAATTAGTACAAACACATTATGCTTGTATACTTAAAGAGACCAAGTTTGACTGTGCTAAGCAAACACATGATTGATCCAAACTAGGAAAATATGGTATCACTATTATAGGTCAGTATACAAGCTTGAACTTTAAGCACTTTACCATATAGATATTCAGATATTATCTTAAATAGAAATATAGATATATAGTCTCAGTATAAGTTATACAGAAAATCATTATTGTTGATTAGAATTACAAACCTATATAGGCTATATACATGCAGACATTTACAAACATAGATTGTTACAAACATATATCATGATACATATATTAACAACACATTCACGATACTCTCACTTAAACTTATGACATTCAAATCAACACTTACAGACATCTAAAAACATAGATAGCTAACATTCTAGATCTCAATGCATATATTTACAAATAATTCTCTATACTCTCACTTATAATTATAACTTTCAAATAAACACGCATACACAAAAGTATAAATGATCCGTTAAACCTAGGCATAGTGACTTTTTAGGAAGGATTGTCTCAACATATAGAGTCACTATTCTATAAATATACAAGATCAATTAGAACACCTATGCTCGAACAATTAAGAAGGAAATCTCCCACCCATATGGTCGAGAGGATAGAGCTGATCACTCACAGTGTTTAAGCACTCAATGCCTAATTTTAAAGATGCGCCCTCACAACTAAAGTTTATCATAACATCTCAAAGTAAGAAATCCTATTTCCTCCATTCCATCCGCAAATCTAGGGACCTAGGACACCTCGATGAAGTCACAAACTCTCTAGATGGTTAGCATATTAATTCATACCGCATAATGATTCTGCCAAGCTGGATGGCTAGATTCTTCTGGATGGCACTTTGAAACATCTCAAAGTTCTAGTACTGGTAATATGCTACCCATCGCACAGTGACCATATTCCAAACCATCTATTTTTTTTTTATCTTTCCTCTAAGTTTGCAAGGATGGAAACCACCATTTTTTTATACCATAGGCATGAAGTTAGAACCATGGCATTCTTAGAGATGGTCAAACCAGACAGATGGGGTAGTATCCTAAGGAAAATAAATGATGTTTCGGGTTTGGCAGTTAAGAAGGTGATTTAAGAAAGAGAACTAGACTACAACTGGACATGGAGAACAAATAGTGATGTTATAGGATCGTTCATAGGAATAGCATTTAGGGAAAAGGTGAAGTTTTGGGATATTAAAAAGATATGCATTGCCCTTTTCAATGATAGATGGCTAGAGGGGTTGGAAAATGTAGTGGAAAGCATCGACAACAAACTTGAGATCCCACTCCCGGAGGATTACATGAACTGGCCGGTTGGGAGTCTCAAAATAATCGAGGTAAGCAGAAGGCCAATTTTATATATCAAAGACATGGTGAAATTTGAAGCCCTGTGACCCGAGATGGTCAAGTATCTTCACTTCCTCCTGAAGTGGTATGACATTAACGAAGATGGCAGTTATTGGGTGGCATTTTTCTTCACTTTTGTGGGGGTCAAAGTCCCCCCAAATATTAATCTCCATGACCACCGACTCTTCAAAGTTTGCCTACCCTTCCTGAGAAAGACCTCTAGACCAAATGGTTCGAAACATCAATGGTTAGCAGGTGGGGAGAAAAAAATGGATGTCGACTCAGAATCTAATGAATACATAATGGTCATTGAGCCTTCTTGTCACACCAGATAGGTGACTATTTACAAGTAATTTTGGATGTAAAGGATGTATATAGGTTAGTATGTAGTAATGGCCATTTTCTTCTCTGGCCTTAGAATCTCAACCACCTATATACATGTTTTGGTTGTTGGTTATACCTAGATTAGATAGACTATGTACATCATGTGACGGTAGTGTAGTTTGTAAACGCATATAAGTATAGGAAGGCTGGCTATATATGTTGTCTATGTTATTTGCTAAACATAATATAAATACTATTAGTAGTAATTCTAATTCCCTTTGCACAATTGTGAAATTTTCAATAGTTAAATAGATATCAGCAATGGCTAATTGTGCAGATATTAACTAGTCTACAGAAAGAATAAACTTAGGATTAGATAGAACTAACAACAACCAACATCAAGACTTAACAGAAATATCTATAAGACAAATCATGGGTTTTGAGACATGGGTCAATAACAACTAAGGCATGAGGGAAGAAATTGAATAGAAGCAATAAGTTATGCCAATGAAGCATATACACAAACAAACACACCTTCAAAATAATAAAATGAAAGTCTACTCTAAATCAATACTAGCAAATAATAATGGCAAGGCAAACAAACCAACTAATAAAACAAGGGCATACTTGAATAACTAAGACAATATATACATAAATATAAACAACAACACATAAACACGTGAACATATTGACAAATTTATATAAAATGGAAACACCAATTATGTATATATTAAAAGATATATTAGCAAAGGATAGTAGTTAAATAGAGGAGCATAGATATATTTAAACAAATACTCAAACAACATATATATATATATA
>MU223304.1:3537294-3557854 GCA_018584345.1 Thuja plicata
TAAGCACCTGAAGTAAAATCCTCAATTACCACAAAGGGTCCAAGCCAATTTGGACTAAATTTTCCTTTCTCACCGGGTAAAGCATTCACATTTATTTGGTTCTCATATAAGACTAAATCACCTACCAAGAATGACCATTCAATAACTTTGTGATTATATTGTTTTTGGAATGATTTATGATAGGCCTTAATGTGTTCCAAAGCATTTATTCATTGTTCATGTAACATTTCTAATTCTTCTAATCGTTGTTCTCGGAAAGTAATTTTGTCATTGATCCCATGAAATGAAACACGCAAGGATGATATTTCTAATTCCAAAGGTATGATAGCATCAGTCCCATAAACAAGATTATAAGGTGAAGTACCAGTGGCCGTACGAACACTAGTCCTATAAGCCCATAAGGCATAAGTAAGTTGTGTATGCCAATCTTTCACATGTTTGTTGAGTGTTTTCTTTAATATTTGTTCAATAACCTTATTCGATGCTTCAGCTTGACCATTGGATTAAGGGTAGTAGGGAGTAGAAAATATTTTTTGTATACGATATTTCTCCATGAATTTTGTGACTTCTTTTTTCTTAAAAGATGTACCATCATCTGAAACTATCATTGAAGGAATACTGAATCGTGCTATAATATGGTTAAGGATGAAATCACAAATAACATCTATAGTAGTAGAATGAAGAGGGATAGCTTCTACCCATTTTGTAAAGTAATCTTTAGCCATGAGAATGTACGTATGTCCATGAGAAGAAGCCGGTGAGATTTTTCCAAAAAGGTCAAAACCCCAAATGCTAAAAGGCCACAGAGCAACTTGATTACGAAGCTCACGAGAAAGAGCATGAATTAAATTACCATGTTGTTGACACCAAGGACACTTTTTGACAAATTTAAAGGAATCTTGCTCAATTATTTGCCAATAGTATCCCATTCTAAGGAGTTTATCAACTAAAGATTTCCCACCAAAATGTCCCTCACTAGAACCAGAGTGAGCTTCTGCTAAAGCTACAGGTACTTCGATTTTGTTAAGACATCTTAATAGTAAACCATTGTAAGAATGTTTGTAGAGTTTTTCCCCTAAAATGATATAGCGGGCCACAAGCTTTCTAATATGAATACGTGTGTTCCTTGTTGTCGATTCTGGAAAAGTATTATCTTTCAGAAAATGAAAGATATGTGAATACCATTCATGTAAATGCAAACTAAAACAATCAACAGTAACCTTATAAGAAATTGTAGGGAATTTAAAAGTGTGTATAGTGAATTGAAATTCTTCATTGTTATTCTCAAGACAAACCAAAGAAGTCACGCTTGCCATGGCATCGGCATGTTGATTATATTTCGTAGGTAAAGTTTGAATTGTGTAAGAAGAGAATTGTGAAAGAATATCCAGAGCCAAATCTTGATATTGTGCCATCTTATCACTCTTATTTTGATAACCTCCTTTGATTTGTTCCATAATCAATTGCGAATCCCCGTAAATTTCTAAGCTTTTAATATGAAGGGATGAAGCTTCTCGTAAACTAACTATAAGAGCTTCATACTCTGCAATGTTGTTAGTACAAGGAAAAGTTAATTTATATGACATAGGGATCGATTTCTTCATAGGAGGGATCAAGGTAATGCCCAACCCAGAACCTGTCTTGCACCTAGAACCATCAAAATATAATTCCCAAGTATCATCTTGTTTGATTGCAAATATATGTTCATTGGGAAATTCTACTGAGGTAACAGTTGTATTAGAATGAGGACAAGGAGCTTCAGCTAAATAATCAGTTAAATTTTGTCCTTTAATTGACTTTTGAAGGATGAAATTGAGATCAAATTCTATGAGCAACATCACCCACTTTTCTAATCGACTGGAGAGATCAGTTTTTGAGAAAAGGTGTTTTAAAGGATCAAATTTAACAATCACATTGACTTCAACATTGAGCAAGTAATGCCAGAGTTTTTGACAAGTATAAACTAAATCCAAGAATTGTTGTTCTAGTTGAGTATAGCATGTTTCATAATCCAACAAGGTCTTACTAATATAGTATACCGGTCTTTCCTTTTCGTCACTATCATGTTGAGCCAACAATGCACTCACAACATTGGAAGTGGCAGAAGTATATAGATAAAAGGGTTTATTGAATTGAGTAGGTTGCAAGATAGGAGGATTAGCAAGATATTCTTTAAATTTCTCAAAAGAATTCTTGCATTCCTGGTTCCAAGAAAAAGTAGTAGTTTTTCTGAGTAAAGAAGTAAAAGGAACAGTCCTATCGGCTAGGTTAGAAACAAAGTGATGAAGAGATTGTATTTTACCTTGTAAACTGTGCAATTGATAAATATTCTTAGGAGGAGGCATTTTAACAATAGAATCAATCTTCTTAGTATCAACTTCTATGCCTCGCTTAGAGATAATAAATCCTAATAATTTTCCAGAATCAACTCCAAAAGCACATTTCTTAGGATTTAACCTCATGTTGTAACTCCTAATTCTTTCAAATATTTTTCTTAAAATAAACACATGATCTTCTCTTTGTATAGACTTTGCCAAGATATCATCCACATAATATTCCAAAATCTTATGAATATAATCATGAAAAATCAAAGTCATGGCGCGTTGATAAGTAGCTCCCACATTTCTTAATCCAAAAGGCATCATGACCCAATAGAATGTCCCCCAAGGTGTAATAAATGCAGTCTTAAGTTGATCTTCCACAGGAATAAAGATTTTATTATAACCCAAAAATCCATCTATAAAAGACAATAATGCATGACCTGTTGTTGAATCCATAATCATGTCAATATTAGGTAGCAGGAAGTCATCTTTTAAGGATGGCTTATTTAGGTCTCTGAAATCAGTGCACATTATTATTTTATTTCCTCCCTTAGAAATAGACACAATATTGGAAATCCATTCAGAATAATCAATAGAGCAGATGAATCTGGCACCTAGCAATTTTTCAATTTCATCTTTTACTATTAAAGCGATGCCAGGATTCATCTTGCGAATCTTTTGTTTCATAGGTTTAGCATTGGGTTTAAGGACAATATTATGAGTGACAATCTTGGGATCTATACCTAGCATATCCGAATATTTCCAAGCAAAGATATCTTTATATTCAAGCAAGAGATCAACCATTTGATCATGTTCGTCTTGACCCAAACACTTCCCAATTTTGATTGTTCTTTCAACATCGTTCTTATCCACTTGAACGTTAATGGTCTCAGTTATTAATAAATTACTTTGTATGGGAGAATCTATTGGCAGAGGGGAGATATCTGATTCATCATGTTCTCCGAAATAGGCTTCACTATTCAGGCAATAAAGCTTCCTCCTTTTATGATGAAATGTAGGTAGATCTTGATAAGCACCTAAAAAATCAGTGAGGGCTTCATCCTCAGGAAAGATGTCCAACCTAGGCTTTTGATCCATGTCAAGGAGAAGAAGATTAACCAATTTCAAATTTCCACCACAAATATGATTAACATTAAGAGGAAAGGTCGATGGTTGCTTATAAGGATTGAATCCTAATCCATAAGTATAATCACAACCTTCATTATCCAGGGGTACTTGTATACCTTATTCATACTTACCATAACCTTTCCCATTAAATCCTAATTTCTTGAGTAAATGATAACCAGAACCATACCTGTCGGCCATATCGGATTGAGTTAAAGGAGTGACATATGTCACAATGTCATAGAAATCTAGTTTTATTGTCTCGATTGTTTCATCACGAGAAGCAACAACAAAGTTACTTTTTAACTCCTCAGAAAGTGGAGAAGGAATAAAAACTTGTTTTTCAAACTAATTTTATTCTTTCATAAATTCCAAATTCGATAATTTATATTCTCCTAGAAAATTAGGATTGAAATCTAATGTTCCCCAATCATCTTCCGTCAGGGAAGAAGATGGAATCTCATCTTGTTTAACCTCAGGTGGTTGTTCAGGTTTTTTAACTGGTTCTATAGGCTCAGGAACCTTAGCATATTCTGCATTCAGGCAAGGATTTGGTGCATCATCTGCATGTAGTGTGTACATTAGATTGTTATAAATGAACCTAACCTTGCGATGAAGAGTAGAAGGAACTGCATGCATAGTATGTAACCAGGGTCTTCCTAATAGAGGGTTATAATTGAGTGGTCCAGGCATAACATGGATAGGAGTGTAAAGAAGTACATGACCAACTTTAATGAGTAGCATAATAATACCCAAAGTTTTCTTTGCAATATTAACAAATCCACAAATAGGAATATTATCTGGTTGAATAGTTGTAAGATCGGCCTTAATTGCCCTCAGCATGTCCATGCTACAAACATTAAGCCCAGATCCATTATCAATCAATGTTCTGTGAATGATACTCTGATTAGTAGAGACAACAACCATAAGAGCATCATATTGATTTTGCACCTCCATAGTAGGTAAATCATCATCAAAAAACACAATAGGAGGTATAGAAGGCATAGTATGCATGCACTCCAGAAATGAACTAATGTTCTCTTGATTAGGAGGCGTAGTAGGGAGAGTAGATAAATATTTTTGCAATACCTCATGATATGTAGGAGAAGTTTGAAGTAATTCCCATAAAGATATCTTAGCCAGAGTAGCACGTAATTGTTCCACTAAGTCATATTCCTTAAAGGAAGAAGGTAATCTAGGTGCTTGAGGAAGCACTAGTTGAGAAGGAGGTAAAGTTGTCGGGACAGTAGGTTGAGGATTATTTCATGTGCGATAAGCATGCGAAAGAGAATCCATGTTATCAAAGAAATCCAAGGGATCTCTACGTTTACCCTTAATAGTTATTTGAGGACATCCTTTTACCGTCATCAAAGGTTTGGGAAATATCATTTTAGGTGTCTCGATGTTGCAAATAGAGAAATATGAAGGTAACCATGCATACACTCTATGGTAAATGTTAATTGAAGGGGTTGTGGAGGAGGATGAAATAGGAATAGGATCCATGGGGATCTCATTCGAACCATTTGCATTCTCACTTCCATGTACCTCATTAAGGGATCTATCATTTTGTACAAAATAATCCTCATCAAAGTATTCAAAACAAAAATCATACATGTTGAACACAAGGACACACTACAAGCATGAACAATGTAAATGTTTTTGTATTTTTAAAATAATTTTGTGATTTTTATTGTAAATATATAATTATTTTTTGAAATATAAATGCAAGAAAAAGAAATATATTTCTATTTTCATGTAAGATTTAATATGAAATGTAAATCTAACACCAAGGAAAAGAAAGTTTTCTATCGCGGGTTCACCAAAATGTAATATCTAAATTTGGCTGATAAAGGATTTCTTAAGTAAGATTTGCATAATGAGATAAGAAAGAGATCCTAGGGCCAATTTTAGTTTCTTACACTTAATTATTATAATAAAAAGGATAGAAAGGAGCATGTAAAGAATAATGGGATAAGATACCTACCTCATAATATAGCAGATCTGAAAAAACTCATTTTCTGAAGTCTGTAGACTATTTCTAAAAAAACTGAAGTATGATCCGGAATCGGAATGCAGAGGTAAACAAAACCCATAAATATTTTCCCGATCTGATGTTGTCTTATGAAAAAGGTTGACCTTGAACCAAAAATGTCAACCCTGACCCAATAATGTCAACCCTGACCTGCACAGGTCTGACAGAGAATCTGTTCACGCCATCTGAAAGAAAGCCAAAAAGGGTATCCAAATCTCGTCTCAGATCTTCTAATTTGCACCTGCAAATATCTGAAAAGAGGGGTTTTGGGGTGGCTATATAGGTTTCTGCCTTAGTCAAACCCCCATTTTGGTGATCTCCACCTCCACAAATAGCCAAATATAGAATGTATGGTGTGTGTGTGTGTATTGCTCTTTTGAAAAGAGTCTTTAAAGATGTAATATCATGATCTAATCTTCTAGATTAAAAATCCTAACATGACATGGAAATGAGAAAGAAATGCATAGATTTGATTATTACAAAGACAGCATACCAAGCCCCCAAGGCTAAAGTATTCCTATCAACTCACAATCTGTAATTGCTACCCCATGATAATTTCCTTTGAATGCTTGAATGTTGAGAATAGTTGATCTAAAGAGAGAGCCTTCTTGCTTTAATGAAGATCCACCATAGCTTGTCCTCAAACTGCTTGATTGAAGATAATGATATGTCCTCCTAGCTTGTCCTTCTATATCATCCTCTTGCTTGTTTGCATCATCATTTCATCATGTCATCTCCCAATTTTGTCTCATGATCAAATGATGGGAAAAGAGAGTGTTTATATAGAGATCTCAATATAGGTCTCCTAGGGCAATGCAAGGGACCCAAATTTGAATTTCACCTTGAATCATGGTCCAATCACAATCACCAACTAAGGAGGGAACATAATAATTCAAATTATCCGAGAAAACACTTCTGTATTCGAAACTGGGGACCTATTTTAAGTTCTGAACCCCGATAAGCTCCAGCTTTGAAAGTGGGGATTAACACCTAACAAAGTTCTATGTCGACCTCGACCCTGACCTGAGGTTTTAGGCAGGTCACCAGAAAGTTGCTGAGAGGTTCGCAGGTCAGCTGGGGACCTAGGAAGGTGGGGGAATGTGCCAGAATGTTAAGAAGGCCTAGAGGCCTAGAGAGAGAGTAGGATGAGGCCCAAGAGGACCAATACATAGGTCCAACCTAGAGAAAATAGCCATGGAGAGGGAAATCTAGGAGGATTCACAAGATCCTAACCCTAATTTCACCTACACATGTATAATCAAGCACAAATGTAAATCTAATATGCAAACATACTAAATGAGGGTGCTAAACCTATCAAAATGGAAGTGCTTCCATTTTAAGACCACACACACACACACAAATATATATAATTTCTACTTAAATAAATATAATCGAAGATATTGACATGATTAACTGTCCCATCACATCCCTTAACTTTTAACCTACCAAGCTAGAGAAGATGTATCGGTGTCGATTCCTTTCCACATGGGCTCATTCTCCTCTAGCCTCTCTTCTTATATTCAGCTCTAATGGGTCTTGCTTTAGGCAAGTGGGATTTTTAGTTTCAAAAAAATTGACAAGGCCTTTAAAACTTAGAGGTTCTTGGATTCAAATAGCCTTCGATACAACAATATACGGAAAGAGGATAAAAAGTGTCTTACTCTCTTCTCATCATCTTGTTGTTAGGGCAATTCTTAGAATTTTGGGCAGAGAATGCCTTAATAATTTGGAGAAGCACATAGTTAATTTGGACACTCCCGCTCTTTTCATTGCCTCGGCTCTCCAAGCTGGAATAGATAAACTTCCTTTGGGGATTCTTTGCAGAAGATTGTTCAAGAATGTCTACTTGGGTGACTTGGATAAAGTTATGGCCAATACCAGGGAGGATCTAACAATACCCAAACCAGGTTTCTATTAGCGTTGCTGGGTGGTAGGCCAGTCCCGACTTTCCCAGTTTTACAAATAGATGACCTCAAACTCTTTGTAGCTTGGGCTCCCACTATGAGAAGAAATATTAACTTCCTTTATAATTTCCTCCATGTAAAACTCCCAGAAGGAGTTGACTGGATTGATTTCTTCATTTTGGAAGATCAAGTAGGAGTCTAGGAATCATATTCTAAACTTAGTACTAGTATTGATATACCATTTCCAAGAAGACATTATAATGTATAAATGGATTCTCTCTTCATGAATGATGAATAAAAGTTGAGTATGGTTTTGAAAATTTCTATGATTGTATCAAGGTTTGATGATCAAGAACATTATCTTTTGGAGTGTTAGCTGCACTGAATGTGTTCTTTAGCTCTTATGGTATATCGTTTAGGAATTCGTTGGGATAAATTAAGTTTCTAAGTTTCTGAGAGGTAAAATTTGTTAATAATAACCGTCATAAGATCAATATCTAACCCTACAGAAAGAGGGCTTATTATGTAATTGGGAAGACTCTATGCTCACGGTAACCTAACATTGTCCTTCTTATCGCAGCTCAGAATCCACATTCACACAGAAAGTAAGATATATATTAACATAGATTAATATTCATATAACTATATATATACATTTAGATAAATACAAATATATTTATATTGGTATTTATATAGATATAAATACATTTCTATAGTAACCCTTTTATAATCTTCAAATTACACTCAGCCACATTCATATCTCAAACATATAGTTCTGGAATGTTTGGGTTACCTTAGTCATCCGCAGCCCTGTATTAATACCTTGAAGATTGAGGATTGCTTCCTGTGGTCTTCCAATTCTCATGTAACCCTTAGTTGTAGTCTGATAGCAGCTAGGTTTTTAGCGGAGGTAATATCTTATTAAGTATAGAACCAGGTGACCTCAATATTCTAGATAATAATAGCTTGTTCTTTCAGTCCAGGACTGGGTTCCTTGGTATTGGGAGTCTCCCTTTACCCCTGTTTGGAGGAAGTAACTCACACATCTAAACTTGGTTATTAAGTTGATATCTTAGGACGTTTTTAAAGATTAGGACACTCCCTTCGGCAACCTCCATGGGAAATTGTCTTAGTCAGTCAGGGGATAAGCTTTCTCTCACCTAATATCTAACAGATTTGTTTATAAATGTTAACATATTTATAGAAATATAAAAACTAGATATATTGTTATGGAGACAAAAATATGTCTATTTATTCGTGGATAGATTTACAGTGAAATATTGACACTAAAATCTAAGAAATCATCGTAAAGCGAAACAAAATGCTCATATTATGCTTATATTATAGTAGTAATGAAACATATATGAGGATGCTACCTTATGTTAATCTGGAACTGGTTTTATGTTTTCAAATCAATGCAAAGATAGGAATCCAATATGGATTAATAAATACATTGATAATTAGATTTACCCTAAAATTGAAGATCATCAAAGCTAATCTAAAAAAAGATTTTCTCTAAATGGATCGTGAATTGTTACTCTTTCCTTTTCCTCCCTATGATTGAATATGTACGAAATATTTTAAAAAAAACTAATGTGGGGGAGAAATACAAAATGATAGAATAAAAGTAGCAGTTAGAGAACTCAGGCATATAGTATCAGATTTGAATCCTTTCATTAGTTTCAAATATATGTCTTCCAATAATCTTAGTCAATTAAATCATGTAGTATTTCAATCAATTAATCCTAATAATAACGTTCCAACATGGTGTGATTCTCTAAATTAGTAGTGCTTAATTTTGAGTCAAGGATTACCAAACTGCTAATATTTCATTTATTTCTAACAACCATCAAAAGCATTAGACAGGTCTCCCTAGTTTTGTGTGTGTGTAGGGAAAGGAATTATAATCCAAAGACATGATTTGGAATTAAAGAATCAAAGACAAAGCCGCAATTCGTAATTAGCTGACCTCATGATTCTACAAAGCTGGTCTTGATATCGGATACTAAAATTGCAATTCATAGAATTCGTATCACTTGTTGTAACTTTATGAAGGAATGCCTTCATCTATTTTGTAAATGAGGGAATGCCCTCATAATAATTGTAATTTGTAATGTGGACCTAGGGTCCCGGGCAAGACTGGAGGTTTTCTTCTCCATTCTTTCCTACCAGTGCCCGCAGAGAATGGGGTCTCTTGTAAAACTTGGAAAGTTTAATATCCATAAAATCTATAGGCTTTGGCCTTTTACCAATCAATATATATATATATATATATATATATATAATAGTTATATATTATAATATTGAAATTAAATTTTGTAAACAATAAAATATATTACAATATAATAACATATTTATAGTAGTAAAATATAAAATATAGTATCCCAAAAAATATACTATATTGTAAATTAAAAGTCCAATTATAAAATAAATTAAATAATTAATTATACATTAAACTATGGTTTAAAAATTCTCCGAAAATAGGCAGTGATGATTGGTTGAGTGATGCAAAACTAATTCACTAATTGTGCAAAGTGAATGCAATAGTATTACCTATAACAAGTACAACAAGTACAAAAACAATTACATAACACTTATTTTTATGTACTTTCATAATAATTAGAAATAACTTTTACACAATTCATCAAAATAATTGAGATAGTTCCTAACTTATTCATCACATTTAATATAGTTAAAAAAATAAAATAAAAAATAATTTTTTTTAATGTAATTCATCAAAATATTTGAAACATTTGTAGATCTATTAAAAACATAGATAATTGAATTTTAATAAAAATTTATACTGAAAATACATCAGATTCACTGAGGGCAATATATCTCTGTATACATATCTGTTTGGAAGCAGCCACGGTGGAAGGAGTAGACCGAACTGAAGGAAACAGTCCATCAAATGGAAGGATTGCCGCAGAAAACGGTGTTGACTGCCCAAATCTGTCCACGTCGTGCGCGTGTAAGGAAGCGAGAAAAGCCTGAATACGTTTGTATACAGTTTTTGTACTTCTCTTTCCCAGCATATGTATCTTTTGGAACGTAACCTTGAAATATTGTGCATTACTACGCTGTGTGTAGTGCATTTTGCTATATAAAGCTAACCAGAACATAAGAAAAACCATGCCCATGTTACAAGTTGATTGTATGTATTGTATTGAACTGGTTTCCATTAGCTCTGATGTGTAAAGCTAAACGTATTTTGCTCATTAATGCTCAGCCGAACATGAAGTCAAAATTCAAGTTGTTTCTTCCCACTTCCACTGTTGGTCATGTGCATGATTATGGCCTATAAAAGGACCAAAATATCTTCATGCTCTTCATTTCATTTCTTCTTGTGTTCATTTCAATCAGCATTAGATAGTTTCCTTTTGAGTACTGCAAAGGCGGTTTCTTCTTTTTTTTCAATGGCGTTTCCTCTGCAGCTTGTGGTCGGAATAATGGGTATGCCATCCAGACCACTCGTTTATGAAATATAGATCCAATCTGGATCATCTGGATTTCTGAAATTATTCTGTTCTAATTCGGTTTGAGGACTTTGAAAATGGGACTAGAAAATAGGAGATAGGGGCCTATGTACGGCCAGAATAGAACTTTTGTTAGCTTTTCTATAGCGAGCATGGTGCATGGTTAGAATAAAGCATGGTGAAGATAGATTGATTGAATATATTAGAATCAATTATAGGACGTGTGATTTAAATATGATGTGGCTATTTTTTATGTAAAATGTATTATTGACTAAATTTCAAATAATGGAAAATACAACTGATTTTTGCGAAATTTTCAGCATTTGTTCTTCATGATCTTCATATTTTGTGGCAGAAAACCACAAAAAAATTGTCAAAAAAACTGTATGTTTTTGCGAATCTGAAAAAAAAAATGTTTGACTCTTTTTTTATCTTTGATGCATTTTACATTGAAGATAGCCACTGCCATTTAAATATATTAGAATCAATTATATGTTACTGAAAGTTTGGTTTTCACTAATGGTCTCTAGATAATGGCTAGAACACAAGTTTGTATTTTGAGTTTTACATTTTAAAACTTTAATAAATAGTTGCATCTTTAATGAATACCCTTTTCTTAACCCCCATGGAATTATTTCTGCTGCTTTGCATTCTATGAATTTCTACGAGGGTTGATATTTAGGTGATTAGATGTTGGTTTTGTTATGTATCGCATCTACACATTTTGCTATAAATTTCTTTCTCAGTTGTATGTACAAGTTTTTGTGTAGGCTTCTTGCTTATTTTTCTGTGGAAGTATTGTTGTGTATTTGTGGGGTCGTCGTTCACATTTATTTGCAGTTTTTAAGTTGGTTTTATATGAGAGTGCAAAGTGATGTTTCATGGTGGTCTACGATGCAGGAAATATAACCTCACTAGCACTTTACCTTTCACCTATGTAAGTACTCTGTGTACCAGATTTCTCGAGTCAAAAACTTGTCTAATGCAAATGAGCATGACTAAAATGTAGGTTTACACTATTGATAAAGATAGCGAGCTTGTATATAAATATACTTGTATTTGGAAATTGCAGGACAACATTCTGGAAGATATACAAGCTTAAGTCTACAGAGGCGTATTCAGGACTTCCATATGTCTGTACCTTATTCAACTGTTGCATTTGGCTACTTTATGGGGTTCCATTTGTTAGACCCCACAGCACTTTGCTTCTCACGATCAATGGTGCAGGATTAGCACTGGAAATATTTTATCTGCTGTCCTTTCTAACATTTGCCCCTAAGAAGGAGAAGGTGAGTCATTATGCCAGCTATATGTTTGTAATTGAAGGCCATTTGGTGGCTGCTAGATTAGTTGCATGAAGCCAACTACATATTCCTAATTATTCTGACACGGATTCCATGAATTTATCTTGCAGGTGAAAACAGTGCAATTAGCCATTGCAATGATGGTTGTTTTTGTCATGGTGGTTGCAGTTACGATTTATGCCTTGCACACACACCATGGCAGGCAGTTACTGGTTGGCACTTTGGGTGTGATCCTTTCCATTGTTATGTATGCCTCCCCATTATCTGTCGTGGTGAGTTTTGAACCATATGTTCCACTTCAGTTAGATTGCTATGAAAAGTTCACTAAAGAAAACATATAATCTCTATCTCGAAATGGTAATAATTATAAAAAATTTAATCTCTATCCAGAAATAAGTAAGAATATTTAATATACCCATATTTTAAATAACAGAGAAGAAATCCTTTCTCTACCCAAAAGTGCCTAGTTAGAAGAGGAATTCATCTTTTCATGACTACTAAATGAGTTTATGTTTTGTTTGTAGGGAGATGTTATTAGAACCAAGAGTGTTAAGTACATGCCATTTTTCGTCTCCCTGTTCAGTACTCTAAATGCACTTGTCTGGTCTGCATACTCTGTAATGGCAAAGGATATCTTTATAGCTGTAAGCTTCTCTCTTTTCCTAGTAACATTTTAAGTATATTTTTCATGTAATTTGACGCAAGAACTGTGCACCTTTTTCTGATCAAATTATTCGTTCCTTTGCAGGTGCCCAATGGCATTGGCTTCCTTTTAGGGGTAACTCAGCTCGTTGTTTATATCATTTACAGAAGCTCGGAGCCAGGTTTACCTACATGTACTGAACTTAATGAGCATCCAGAAATCAATATGATAGATGATGCATCTGATGCGCCTGTCCATATTGAGGAGGTGGAAACCTCAAATACTGTCAAAGTCTCTGCAGTGAATCAACTTATTGCGGATCAAGTTTGAGATTTATTGTAATCTTTTGCTTCTTATTTTTCAGCTGTAAGCTTCTCTCTTTTCCTAGTAACATTTTAAGTATATTTTTCATGTAATTTGACGCAAGAACTGTGCACCTTTTTCTGATCAAATTATTCGTTTCTTTGCAGGTGCCCAATGGCATTGGCTTCCTTTTAGGGGTAACTCAGCTCGTTGTTTACATCATTTACAGAAGCTCGGAGCCAGGTTTACCTACATGTACTGAACTTAATGAGCATCCAGAAATCAATAAGATAGATGATGCATCTGATGCGCCTGTCCATATTGAGGAGGTGGAAACCTCAAATACTGTCAAAGTCTCTGCAGTGAATCAAGTTATTGCGGATCAAGTTTGAGAGTTATTCCCTTGGTAGAGAAATTCAATAATGAACTATTCCGCAGAGCAATTCAATAAATTCTTGGAGTGCTATTGGTTATATGTTCTGTGTGTACTCTGGATACCTTGAGATGGAATAAATAACAGATTAATTTAATCAAATTGTACTATGGTTGGTGTTTTAAGTTTACAATGTCTTATAATTAAGCACTATAATAATACCATCAGAGTAACCCCATGTCCATTGATATAAAACAAATAAATCATTGTAAAGTATAGAAAGAAGACCACGCGAAAATGCTGACTAATATGCTCAAGCTAATGGGCAATGGAAATTTGATTGAATTCAAAGTAAGTCGTAGATCCCAATTCGTACTTTTTCAACTCACGGAGGAGAAATTTGTAAATATATAAATATATCAAATTTATCAGATTTCTACAATCATTTTTATGTACTTTATATGCTCTTTGTTCTTACATTCTGATGATGGATCATAGAGTGTGATTTGAAACGTTGATGCTAAACATACACAATCAAAATAAGAAGTTCAAGCTTTAAATATAAATATATATTTGAATAAGATTATAAGAGAATATTATTTTCCATACTTTTTTCTTTGTATATGATAGTTCTTAATATCTTAAATATTCTAGATATATATTTTATTGTATTTACTAATTAATTAATATTCAAAATTATATTAGATGTAAATATAATAACAATGTTATTCATTCACATTCTTACATTATGAAGTACAAAATGTCACATGTCACATTAAAATATGTACTTTCATAGTTAGCATATTTAAAATTTGAAAAAAAAAAAAACCATGAAAAATTTAATAAAATTTGAGTAGTTATGATATTGCTATCAAGATTCAACTATGAAGCTTTTTGAGTCAAACTCATTGACCCATGTTTCATGAGTAGTGGTTCACAATAACCCATCTCTCATGAGAATGAATGGAACACATAGTACTCATTACATTTATGTCATGCTCACAGAGGTGAAGCACTGGAACTTTCCGGGAGGTCACCCATCCCACTACTACTCCAGCTCGAGCATGCTTACCTACGGAGTTCCCTTCTTAGTTAAACTCACTCTACTTGTAACCCCGTTTCCAAAACCTTCAACAAGTGCTGTGCCTTATAAACCATTAATAAGAAAATCCCTTAAGCTCATGAAGTGATAAATATGAGATATTTTCTACTGCAAGTCAAATTGTGATATTGCTATCAGGATTCAACTGTGTAGTTTTTGGAGTCAAACTCATTGACCCATATTTCATGAGTATTGGTTCACATGAACCCATCTCTCATGAGAATGAATGGAACACAAAGAAATCATTGCATCTAAGTGATTCTCATAGAGGTGAAGCATCGGGACTTCCGGGAGGTCACCCATCCCAATACTACTCTAGCTCGAGCACGCTTAACTATGGAGTTCCCTTTGTGGTTAAACCCACTCTTCTTGCAAGCCCATTTGCAAAATCTTCAGTAAGTGTTGTGCCTTATGAACCATTTATAATAAATCCCCTTAAGCTCACAATTTAGAAGTAGGAGATATTTTCCACAGCAAGACAAATTGTCATATTGCTATCAAGATTCAACTGTGTAGTTTTTTGAGTCAAACTAATTGACCCATGTTTCTTGAGTAGTGGTTCACATGAACCCATATCTCATGAGAGATTTCATGAGTAGTGGTTCACATGAACCCATCTCTCATGAGAATTAATGGAACACATAGCACTCATTACATCTAGGTGATGTTCACAGAGGTGAAGCACCGAGATTTCTCGAGAGGTTAACCATCCTAGTTCTACTCTAGCTTGATCGCGCTTAACTACAAAGTTCCCTCTAAGATTAAACCCACTTTGCTTGCGACCCCATTTTCCAAACCTTCACCAAGTGTTGTGCATTATGAATCATAAAAAAAATCCCTTAAGCTCATCAATTTATAATTAGGAGATATTTTCGACAACAAATCAAATTATGATATTGCTATTAGGATTCAAATGAGTAGTTGTTTTAGCCAAACTCATTAGCTCATGTTTCATGAGTAGTGGTTCACTTGAAACCATCTCTAATAAGATATTTCATGAGTAGTGGTTCACATGAAGCCATCTCTCATGAGAATTATTGGAACGCATAGCACTCATCACATCTATGTGATGCTCATAGAGGTGAAGCACCGAGACTTCCAGGGAGGTCACCCATCCCAGAACTACTCCATATCAAGCATTCTTAACTATAGAATTCCCTCCATAGTTAAGCCCACTCTTCTAGAAAACCACATTTTTAAACCTTTAGCAAGTCTTGTGCCTTATGAACCATTCATAAGAAAGCCCCTTAAGCTCATCAATTGATAAGTAGGAGATATTTTGCACACCAAGTCAAATTATGATATTGCTATTCGGATTCAACTATGTAGTTTTTGTTAGCATAATTTATGTAGTGATGTGGAGAAAAGTGTTTGGAATAGTCCCAGACACCGCAGTGAAATCCTTGTTGATGCAGAATTAATTGGGTGAATGAAGGGGGAATTGGATGACGATCCTACAAGAGTTTGACCTTGAAATTTGGCTGATGAAACTGATGAGAGGCTAAGGTCTCACAAAGATGATATCCAAAGTAGAAGAAGGTTTGGTATGCCAGACCTAGACCGATAAGGGGGTTATTTCAAATATATGGTATCAAGATATAGTCTACTACTTTATATAGAACTATTGTCCGGAAGGGATGAATGGCTCACAAAGAAGAGCTCTAAAACTTAAGAATAACTCTTACACACTGAAAAATGGTTAGTTATACAAATTCAAGTATGATGGTTTGTACTTGAGATGTCTAGACAGGATCGAAGTGAAACAAGTCCTAGTTGATTTCCATGACAAATATAGAAGGGGCCACGTGGCCGCTTAAACCACCGCTCAAGCCATCGTTCACCAAATCCTGAGACTAGGATACTAGTGGCCAACAATATTTAGAGACACCAATGAAAATGTGAGGTCATACCATACCTTTCAAATGAGTGCAACCTAAGAGAAGAACTTGGAAATGGCCTTGCAAACAGTGCGCAAGGTATGTCTATTTTCCCAACAAGGCTTCAATTTTGGTTGAATGATTAGTCCACCCTCTTATGCAGGTCACAAGTTCATCTTGACATCCACAGGTTACTTCGCATGTTGGACAAAGGCGCAGACATTAAATAATTCTACCACTGAAGTGGTAACCAAATTTTTGGAGGAGCACGTCATAACTAGGTTTGGGATGCCATTCTATCTGGTATGTGACAACATCCCCTCTCTCTCCTCTGCTACGCTGACGCAATGGGATTTTGAAAATCAGGAATGTCAAAAAGGATCACTGGATCTCCAATGAAGTACCTATTCAAAGGGTACCACACACCTTCAAAAGTCAGAAACCACCATAGTGAGGTTACCGACTTTAGAAATGTCAATTGGAATGAGTTCCTAGTCCAATGTGCCAAACCCAATGGGAGGTCATCTAATTTCACTGCCCTAGTACTGTCAAGCCTGGTGAAAGGGACTGCATACCTAGTTTCAATTTTATCCTCAGACTTGATCATGACCCTAGCACACCACTATGTACCAGATGAGAGGGTGGCAAAAAATAGAGCTGGATATATTATCTTGGACCTCTGGCTAGATAACATCGAGGATTTCTTTCACCTTCCAAAGGGCATAGATAGATATTATGACTTCTCGATCAACAAAGGCTCAGATTGGTTCAAGAACAACAATCTAGAAGTGTATGAAATAGTAAACCAAGAATACCTGATCCAATCCCTCCCAAAGGGAAAGGTTGAGAAGATAGACGTGGGGAGAGGATACCTAAAGGATGGTATTTAGGTAGCCCTCACCATGCTCATAAGATTGTACGGGCTACCTAGTCCATCCAACTTGAAAATTGGATGATCCTATTAATTGAAAAGATCAAGGGGTGAAGGGCAAGGTTTGATTGCGCAACCATCCCGAATGATCACCTCAATGGACAATTAATTTTAGTTAAGCACAACCCCAAATTCTACATGACATCTTTCATGGTGTATTTTTTAGTAGCTAGGGAAGAGTACCTGAGGTTGGTAAAATAGGGAGCCATGTGGAAACCAAATGCATGACCCCTCACAGTATATCCCCAATTGGTAAGTGTTGTCCGACTTTCAGTCACCCCTTCTTGGAGTCATTTGGTCATGTCAAGTCAATCTGAGTGTATGTCTAAGTCTGTCTTAGGTAGGCTATCTTTGTCAGGTTTTCCTGTCTTTGCTTTTCCTTCTCTTAGCCGGGTGGGTTGTTCTGAGATCCTTTCATATTTGGGTAAGTTGTAGATCCCAACCCGACAAAGATTTGTGCTCTAACCGATGTTTCTTTCTCAAGTAGAGATCATAGACTAGTATGGATCGATTCTCCAGGTCTCCATGATCCTAATGCAACAAATAGCGAGCAATTTGGCTAAGAGATGAGCGAGAACGGGCTCGACGGGATTTCAAAACTCACCTTCTTCGTGGCGGAATTCTACCTTAGTTGGTAATTTTCCACAAAGAGGAAATTTGCCCTGCGCGGGTTTCGCCCTCCTTTGGTAATTTTCCGCAAAGAGGAAATTTGCCCTGTGCGGGTTTCGCCCTCCTTTGGTGATTTTCCGCAAAGGGCAGAATTTTATACTGCGCGGGTTTCGCCCTCCTTTGGTGATTTTCCGCAAAGGGCAAAATTTTATACTATGCGGGTTTCGCCCCTCTCGGGTGATTTTTCGCAAGCTTAAGTGTTATAAGGTGGGCCTGATACAGATCAAATAAAGCATGTGCTTTAAGTGGAGAAACACTTTTCCAATTTTTCGCCGGAGAAGCACTTTTCTCATTTTCCGCAAAGAAGGATTTTTCACTCTTTGCGGGTTTCGCACCTCCCTCTACTTTTTCTGTCGGAGAAGCACTTTTCTCATTCTCCGCCAGGAGAAACACTTTTCCAGTTTTCCGCCGGAGAAGCTGATTTGGTATTTTCCGCCGGCCGATATGGAGCATTTTAAAATCATTCAAAGAGCAAACGATGTTTCAACTCCATGGCCCAATGGATTCAGCTTGGTAATGCTAGCCAAAGATGAAGAGTTTCAGATTCATAAAGAATGTTCAAGTTCTCAGATTTGAAAAATCTTTCTCTTTATATTTTGTCTCTTTGTATTCGAGGAAGAGGAAAGGTCATTGGCTTTGAGAAACATGATGTATTGTAAAGTCTATAAATTTTGTAAAGAATTCCGGATACAGGGTCGGCAAACTTGTTAATGAAGCAGTGTGATTCTATTTACAGAGTGAAATTCCTATTTGTTGTTCCATTTTAGATAGCCTATTTGCATGGTGAATAAAAAGAACAGTTATAAGTGAAATTGCTTTTTCTTAATGAATGCCATTTCACATTAGAAATTGTAGTGTGATCAATTCCAGTTGGTCTTTCATTTGTAATTCTTCCTTTGTTCACTCTTTTTTTAGTTGCATTCCTGAATGGGAAGTATACCTATGTTCTGAGACTGTGATTTCTTCCTAAATTCTATTTTGTGCTAAGTGATTGCAGTAGCGGTGATTCTATTTGCCTTTCATTATATAGGTCTGCTCCTATTCACAAAGCAGAACCTGCATTTCATAATAGAATAGGATAGAATTAGTTTAGATGTTGAAATCATGTGATGATCTATGATCAACATTCTACTGAGGATTATAGATTATCTCCATCTTATCCTTGCCTAAATTGTTTGTGCCTACAAGCAATTTTGTTAAATCACACAAGAAACAACCTGGTGATCAGCATAAAAACAAATTCATTGAATATCATACACAATCAGGGAGATGTACCTATCAATTCAGAGGGCAGTGATAGGAGACATACACTGACCCATTTGTTGGTAAACATCCTTTTGTTTTCTCACCTTCGGGTATCGAGAGTCAAACATTTAAAATCTTAAGAGAGGACAAACTGTTAACCAACAATTTTTGGCGACTCTACTAGGGAGACTTAGAAAGAAAGTATATCATAAGTTTTCTCATAACTTTAAGGCATCCTGGATTCCAGATTCACCAGCAGTGCAAAATTAAAGGGAAAGATTGACCCTGTATACGAACAGCTTAAAGAAGTCAATTTCCCTATTCTTGAAAATATTTATAGGAAAGGAAGAGCTAAGTCAAGAGAAGAAGTTGGAGATAACAAGTCTGAAGAAATTCAATTACCTACTAAAATTCCCTTCAGAACAAAGAGAAGAAAATCTTCTGCACCTCTTGTTGGTAGAATTCCTATTTCTGCCACCTGTAATTCATTGATTCTTCATGGAATTGCACTTCCTCTTTCAGTTTCATTTCAAGCTTCTCAACCAAACACAAGGTTAGTAAACATGGTCGTTCCTTTGGGAAACACAATTGGGCCTCTAAACCTTGCAGAAAATCATGACTTTCCAAGGGCCTCCAGAAAGAATTTTCCTAAATTCAATGGTGATGGCACAGTATCAGCAGAACAACACTTGTGTGCATTTCAGAAAGCATGTAGTGTGGCGAACCCTCAGCATGAAGATGTTGCAGTCAGAATGTTTGTGGATACATTGGTAGATGATGCAGCAGATTGGTTCCAAGACTTACCTACAGGCTGTATTACTGGATGGGACACCATGAAGCGAAGAATTGAAGAAAGATACAAGAGCACTGAAGATGCCCAAGTTCTCTTGTTACAATTGGCACAAATTAAAAAAGAACCATCCATCTCGATGAGAGATTTTAATGCAAAATTCAATAACTGATCAAAAGAATATTGCCTACTAGTGCTCCAACAGGAGACAATCAGAAAACCTTCTACATCAGTTCCATGCCTCCTGAACTTGGATATTAGATAAGAAGAGCTAATGTGGCCACTTTACAAGATGCAAAAACTCTTGCAGTAGAGATGGAGGATGACATGATAGCTTCTGGGAAATGGAAGAAAGAGTATCATACTAGATCTTCAAGCAGTACAACAAGCATTTCAAACAATACCGAGGCTATGTTACAAAAATTGTCCAATGAGATGATTGCATTAAAGAAACAAATTACTAGA
>MU223304.1:3591106-3645296 GCA_018584345.1 Thuja plicata
ATTTGACCAAATTGCAAGAAGAAAGGGAAGATATGGTTGATAAGATCACTGAGCATCAGAACCGAGTCAAGAAGTTGTTTGATAAAAGAGCGAGGCCAAGAAAATTCATGGAAGGTGATATGGTGCTTCTGTGGGATAAGAGGCATGAACCTAAAGGAATGCATTCTAAGTTCCAATCCTTGTGGAAAGGTCCATTCCAGATTGTGCAAGTGAATCAGAATAATGCTTTCAGACTGGCATATCCTTCCGGAGAGTCCCTACCATGTTCCTATAATGGGCAGGATTTGAAGCTATACCAGATGCATAATTGAAGAGCAGGTAACCCCTGCGTAGTAGTTAGTTAGGTAGGTGTTCTTTTTCTGTCTTAGTTTTAGCGGTTGCCTTTCGTTTTGCTGCTATTTTCCCTTGAGTTTAGTTTTTCTTTGTTTCAAGTTGCTCTGCTCTCATCCGCTCTCCCTGTATGCTTTTTTTTCTTGTTGTTTTCTTTGGTCTAGAATCCACAACCCAATACTTAAGGCACTTACGAAACCAGAGTAGCTGAATTCTTCATGCACCTTGCAGTACATGATCCCACAGTCGGAGCTAGCTGTTGTCTGACTTTTAGTCACCCCTTCTTGGAGTCATTTGGTCATGCCAAGTTAGTCTGAGTCTATGTCTAAGTCTGTCTTAGGTAGGCTATCTTTGTCGAGTTTTCCTGTCTTTGCTTTTCCTTCTCTTAGTCGGGTGGGTTGTTCTGAGATCCTTTCATATTTGGGTAAGTTGTAGATCCCAACCCGATATACTGCATGGGTTTCGCCCTCCTTTGGTAATTTTCCGCAAAGAGGAAATTTGCCCTGCGTGGGTTTCGCCCTCCTTTGGTGATTTTCCGCAAAGGTCAGAATTTTATACTGCGCGAGTTTCGCCCTCCTTTGGTGATTTTCCGCAAAGGGAAGAATTTTATACTGCGCAAGTTTCGCCCCTCTCTGGTGATTTTTTGCAAGCTTAAGTGTTATAAGGTGGGCCCGATAGAGATCAAATAAAGCATGTGCTTTAAGTGGAGAAGCACTTTTCCAATTTTCCGCCGGAGAAGCACTTTTCTCATTTTCCACAAAGAAGGATTTTTCACTCTTTGCGGGTTTCGCACCTCCCTCTACTTTTTCCGTCGGAGAAGCACTTTTCTCATTCTCCGCCAGGAGAAACACTTTTCCAGTTTTTCGCCGGAGAAGCTGATTTGGTATTTTCTGCCGGCTGATATGGAGAATTTTAAAATCATTCAAAGAGAAAATGATGTTTCGACTCCATGGCCCAATGGATTCAGCTCGGTAATGCTAGCCGAAGATGAAGAGTTTCAGATTCATAATGACTGTTCAAGTTCTCAGATTTGAAAAGTCTTTCTCTTTATATTCTGTCTCTTTGTATTCGACGAAGAGGAAAGGTCATTGGCTTTGAGAAACATGATGTATTGTAAAGTCTATAAATTTTGTAAAGAATTCCGAATACAGGGTCGACAAACTTGTTAATGAAGCAGTGTGATTCTATTTACAGAGCGGAATTCCTGTTTGTTGTTCCATTTTAGATAGCCTATTTGCATGGTGAATAAAAAGAATAGTTATAAGTGAAACTGCTTTTTCTTAATGAATGCCATTTCACATCAGAAATTGTAGTGTGATCAATTCCAGTTGGTCTTTCATTTGTAATTCTTCCTTTTTTCACTCTTTTTTTAGTTGCATTCCTGAATGGGAAGTACACCTATGTTCTGAGACTGTGATTTCTTCCTGAATTCTATTTCATGCTAAGTGATTGCAGTAGCGGTGATTCTATTTGCCTTTCATTATATAGGTCTGCTCCTATTCACCAAGTAGAACCTGCATTTCATAATAGAATAGGATAGAATTAGTTTAGATGCTGAAATCATGTGATGATCTATGATCAACATTCTACTGAGGATTATAGATTATCTCCATCTTATCCTTGCCTGAATTGTTTGTGCCTACAAGTAATTTGGTTAAATCACACAAGAAACAACCTGGTGATCAGCATAAAAACAAATTCATTGAATATCATACACAATCAGGGAGCTATACCTGTCAATTCAGAGGGCAGTGATAGGAGACATACACTGACCCATTTGTTTTTAAACATCCTTTTGTTTTCTCACCTTGGGGTATCGAGAGTCAAAGATTGAAAATCTTAAGAGAGGACAAACTGTTAACCAACAGTAAGGAAAGCCAAAATGGATGAAAGAAAATCAAGCTATAGAATCATTAACGATGCATTCATCTTTTCATTCATCCTCTCAATTGAGGGTGATTAATGCAAAGAGACTATTAGAAGAGGAAGTCGCTAAGGTACGAGAAATATGGGCTTTCTACATCTAGTTTAGAACCTTCACTTATATCAGAGTGGTTGGGTGCACCTTTTCCCCAAAGAACCTTCCCAGATACCCTTCCGACTAGGTCATTATCATAGAGATGGACACACAACTCTCTGAAGATTATGAGCATATTAAATAAAAGAAGAAGCACTACTGGGACTTTCCCATTTCAATTGGCCCATACACTCTACAAGATATGAAGGTGTGCAATTCCCTTGTATTTGAATGGGATGAAAGCCCATTACAGTCCTTTAAAGATGGGATTAGTCCAAGGTTTAATCGCATTGGTACCTACAACCACATCATGGGAAACCACTACATTCACGAGGCTCACCTAGAGGACCACTGGATGAACTGTGTGGACGATTATGAAATTAGGATTCAGGATTATTGCAAAATGTCCTTGGATTTAGCACAATTTTTTGTAGAGATCAACATTTCACCCAAGATATGGGAAAAGGAAATGGATGATTTACTTTACCCACTATATAATAAAGATAAGGTATATACAAGACCTATCTTAAATTTTGAGGTGGATAAAGAATAAAATGATACCATTGAATTCAAGGCCATGCACGCGGTTAAGGCTACCATAAATTGGATCAAAAGGCCCTTCAAAATGGACCCCATGCCAATGAAATCATAGTTGAACCCACCAACCAAAGTGGATAAGTAACATGGAGAATGTATAGTAGTGCCTTAGTTCAAGAAGTCATCCCCACAGAAATCAATAATAGTGTATGGGCATAAACCGCAGAAGACAAGGATGACTGGAAGCATATCCCCATATTTGGATAAAACAAAAGTGATTAAAGAATATCTCCCCACCACCAGTCAATCTCTGGATGTAGAGGCTACAAAACCTAAGGGCACCTTGGGAGAGTGAAAGAGAGTGTATAAGAGAAAGAGTGCATCTACATCCCCACAGTTAGAAAATTTGCTAGAAGAACTAGAAGAGGGTATGTGCACCAAGTTGTGAGTCAAAAGAGAGGACACATCTTTAAAAAAAATTCAAATTTCATATAACCCGATCTAGTTATTGAAAATTCAAAATTGTTCTAGGCTTGGTAACCAACCCTAGAAAATATTATAAAAAAACTCAATCTATCTCAGAACCATATTAGGATATTAGAAACATAATATATTTTTGAAAACCCGCAGCTTAGGTCATTTCTAATGCCTAAACCGTGGAGCATCAAAGTGAAGGAGGGAAAAAAGTAGTAAAACCTGATCATGCTCTGAAGAAAACAACATTTCTTCTACAATTTTGACATTTTTCAAGAAATGGCACCGTGTAACAAAGGTATGTTTTATTTTTTTGGTTGTTTTGTTGTTTTTTTTCATTTGTAATCAAATTAGGTTATGATATTGATTTTTAATTCTCTTTTATTAATTTCTATCAGATTCATCAAACAACCCAAGAAGACAAAAAAATAATTGAAAGACCAACCCCCGTAGAAGTGCACTTATTGCAAAACCCTCAAAATCCTCCTCAACAACCATCAGCACCTATAAACTCTCTTCAAAATCCTCCTCAACCACCATCGCCAGTCGTAAACCCTCCTAAAAATTCTTCTCCTCCACAACCATCATCACCCATAGAACCTCCACATGTGCCATTAGGTCATGTAAATGAAACACAAGAGGACCTTGTGCAACGCCTTAACCAAAATAGCACAGAAATTATTATATTAGTCAATAGGTAGAAGACTTTCGGTCTTCAGCATCACTCTACCCTCACCACTACATTAGAACAAATGTCCAATAGTCCAAATGAGGTGTCTAAAGAGGTGAAAAAATGGGGTTTATGGAGGGATAGATGTCGTACATATTATGCTTATGGTTTATCATATGAGTATGTGAAAAGATAGGCCATAAAAAAATGTGACATATGTGTTTTAGATTTGCTTTTGTGCAAATAATTGATTGTATGTTTGTCATTGATGACAACATATAATATACAGAAGTGTTCTATATGCAATTATTAGTATAGATGTTTTGGAGCTATGTGTGCTTATTTCCATTGTGTATACATGTTCTAGATGCTATGTGTATTCATGTCGAGTCAGATATGAAGTTTCAGTTGAGTTATGTTAATCAGTTATGGCAGTTATAGCATCTGAAGATTATCTATCAAGAGCCGACATAAATACAGTGTTTCTTGAGTTTCACCTATCTTCAGGGTATGCATGTTTTTATTAATGTTTAGTTATGAGTTAGTGATGATTATACAAAGGCACCAACTGTATTTTAACAGAATCGTGATATTGGAGTAAAATTGGTGAAGTCGACTTTGTGAAGCGTTGCATCTATTTAGTTTGAGTTGCGTGGTTTTAACTTTGATTGTGTGGTTAGTTAAGCTGACAAAGAAGTTGATGAAGTGTTCCTAGATACCGTCATGACCTTATCCTTTGTGAAGATACATATAGAATTTCAAATGTGTTCACTAAGTGTGAAAAGAAGTGAAAAACAATATACAGAAGAGAGTAGAAAGTCAGACAAAATAAGTTGAAGAACTATGTGAAGAAACAGAAGAAGATTACAATTCATTGGAACTGATCAAGATATTAGGTCTACTCAAACAATTCATCTATTATATATAGTGTATATATGTTCTACTGAAGTTTTCAGCCTCCACCATTTTAGCAGTGAGCTTTTGGACAGTGAGTCCTCACCCCTAACATGGTTACTTGTAAAAGACTCCTAACAAGGTCTGACCTTGTCTTTGTACTTATTGCATTGTAAAGAAAAACTCCTAACATGGTTGTAAGATCTCCTAATAGGGATAATTATACTCAAGTATAGTTCTTTGTGGGTATTAATTCCCACCGGGATTTTTACCTATCTGGTTTCCCTGTAACCAAAATTGTTGTGTTGTTTATTGTGTTGTCTGAATGTGCATTTGATTTATGTTAATTTATATCTAAGGGAAGAAAAGAATTAAAATAGCTGATAATTGATTCAACCCCCCTCTCAATTATCCTTTGGGACTATTCCAACAATTGGTATCAAATCCAAGTGCCTTGGAGAGAAATCCTAACAGCTTAAGGTAGATCAAATGGCATACTTCAAGAAAGAGAGTCCTAAGTTTGATGGAGAAAACTATTTTGATTGGAAGAACAAAATGATAACACATATTCAGTACGTGAGATTTGAGATCTATGAGATTTCCACTCAAGCAATTAAAGTTCCCACCCTGAAATACCTTGCAGAAGAAGACTCTACAATCAAACAAAAGGAAGTGTTCACTCAAAATGCAATCGACAAAGAAGCACTAATCAGTGCCCTATCTGTCATTGAATTTTCTAAAATCAAGAAGGTAGGTAAAGCATACTCTATTTGGAAATACTTAGAAGACATGTTTGAAGGATACATCCAAGAAAATAATGCACGCAGAAAGAAATGGAAGAAAAGATGAAACAACTTAGAGAAGCTACCTGAAGAAAACATCAGAGCCTACAATCAGAGAATTAATGAAGCGATTTCAGGTATTAGGAACAATGGCGGAGAAATTTTAGAGGATGATATAATGGACAAACTAATGACCACACTAACAGTAGAATATGAGAGAAAGATCAATATCTTAGATGAGAATGTGCAATTTTCAAAAGACTTCAATAGGGAGACTTTGATCAGCAAAATATCTGTATTTGAGATATCAAGATTGAAAACAAAACCTAAAAGTAAGACAACTTTCAAAGCCTCAGTCCACAGAAAGAAATCCATAAGAAGCTCTAGTAATAATGAAGAATTGGATATAGAACTAGAAGAAATAATTGCTATGATTTACAAGAAAGAAAGGAAAGGTAAAGGGAAATATGAAGGACAACTACCATTCAAATGTTTTTCATTCAACAAAGTTGGTCACTTTGCATCCAAGTGTCCTACAAGAGTCAAGAAGTTCAGATCACATTACAAGCCCAAGTACACTAAGGAATGTTATCATGCTAAAGATGGTGTAACTGATGATGATTCAAGAGAAGATGAAATTGGTTTCATTTCCATTAAATACATTGAGAAGATTCTTGAAGAAATGGACAAAGAAGATGAAGAAAAAGCACAAGAGTTAGCATTAGTTTTAAAAGCTGATATCAGAACTGACTAGATAATTAACAGTGGATGTTCACACCACATGACAAGAGACAAAGACAAATCTATACATTTGGATAAGCACAAAGGTGGCATGGTTAGATTTGGAGATAACACTACCAAACCTATCATAGGCAGAGGTTCTATCACCTTAGATGGAAAGAATAAGACAAATGATGTTCTTTATGTTGATGGTTTACATCATAACTTACTAAGTGTTGGGCAGTTGCTTGATAAAGGATATCAATTGGAGTTCAAAAAAAACCAGTGCATCATTAACAACAAAGAAGGAGACATGATTGCATCAGGCTCAAAGACCAAAGGTAATGTCTTTTAGCTCAATTTAGAAGTAAGTTGTTTTGTTGCAAAAGTGGATGATAGTTGGCTATGGCACAAGAGACTTTGTCATATCAATTTTGACAACATAGTCAAGATAAGTAATGTAAAGGTAGTAAGAAACCTTCCAAGTATTGCAAGACCAGTTGACACTATATGTAGGGAATGTGTAATGGGGAAGCATGTGAGGACCTCATTCAGGAGAAAACAAGACTCCGCTGAAAAAAAATTAGCTCTGATACATACAGACCTATGTGGACCTACTCAAACAAGATCATACTACAAAGAAAGGTAATTTATTTTGTTTATTGATGATTTCTCAAGGATGATGTGGGTTGCGTTCCTAAAAGACAAATATGAATCTTTTGAGAAGTTCAAAGTGTTCAAAGCTAAGGTTGAGAATGAATCTGGATTAAAGATAAAATGTTTGAGATCTGATAGAGGAGGAGAATTCACCTTTGACCAGATTTATGATTACTGTGAAGAACATGGAATCAAGAGACAGTTAAGTACACCTAGAACCCCTCTGAAAAATGGGATTGGAGAAATAAGGAACATAATAATACTTGACATAGCACGCACTATCATGATTGAAGGAAAGGTTTCCCATACGTATAGGAGAGATGCGATCAATACTTTAGTCAATACTATCAATAGAATACAATTAAGGCCAGACGCAGACAAAACACCCTATGAACTTTGGTTTGGTAATTTACCTACTTTAAAATACTTCAGAATCTTTGGAAGCAAGTGCTACATCAAGAGAGATGATAGCATTGGCAAGTTTGATGCTACAAGAGACGAAGGTATTTTTCTTGGTTACTCTACTAAAAGAAAAGTACTCATGTGAAGATTGATGAGAATTTTATGATTCAAGAAAGATATTATGATTATGCTCCCATGATTGAAGATGAGCCCAGACCCATAAATAAGGACACAATTATTGAATAAATGTTTGATTGTATTGATGTTTCGTGTAATAATCCAGAATCAAGTGAAGAAGAATCACAGATTACAGATGAAAGTATCACTCATAAGAACTCAAAATACACATCCAAATACCACTCTAAGGAAGATATCATTGGAGATCAGAGCACTAAAGACTTGACAAGATCTAGAGAAAAATGTTCAACTGCTGATGAAGAGGTATGCTTACTTTCTCAGATTCAACCCTTAAGTGTTGAAGATGCGTGCAAAGATTCAGATTGGAAAATTGCCATGCAAGAAGAATTAGATCAAATAATCAAGAATGAAACATGGGAACTGGTCCCTAGACCTCATGAAAAGAACGTGATTGGAACAAAGTGGATATTCTGGAACAAAATGAATGAAGAAGGCACAGTGGTAAGGAACAAAGCAAGATTAGTATGTAAAGGATATGCGCAGAGAGAAGGAATAGACTACACTGATACATTTGCCCCTATGAGAAGACTGGAAGCTATCAAGTTGTACTTCACCTATGCAGCATTCAAAAAGTTTAAAGTATATCAAATGGACGTCAAATCACCTTTTCTAAATGGTGACCTAAAGGAAGAAGTCTACATAGAGCAACTTGAATGATTCAAACTTTCAGACAAACCAGACATGGTATGCAGACTAAAGAAGGCACTTTATGGACTTAAACAGGCCCCAAGAGCTTGGTATGAGAGACTTGAAGGTTACTTAACAAAGATAGGATTCAGAAAAGGAGCAGTAGACTATAATTTATTCATAACAGAGATAGATGAAGGATTACTACTCATTGCTATTTTTTTTGATGACATTATCTTTAGAGGTAATGACAAACTTAGTGCAGAATTCGCCAAAGAAATGAAAAGTGAGTTTTAAATGAGCATGATTGGACATATCAAATATTTTCTTGGATTGAATGTAAAACAAACAGATAAAGGCATATTCATAAGTCAGTCTAAGTATGTGAAAGAGATATTGAAAACTTTCAAAATGGAAGATTACAAACGAGTAAGCACCCTCATAATAACAGGAAGAAATCTTTCTAAAGATGATGATTCCACAACAGTTGATAGGACTCTATACAAGTCTATGATTGGAAAACTCATATATCTTACTCAATTTGGACCTGATATTTCTAATGCAGTTGGCATTGTTGGAAGATTTACAGCTGAACCTAAACAAAATCACCTAATGGAAATAAAAAGAATATTCAGATATTTAAAATGAACTATAGACTATGGTTTATGGTATCCTAACTCAGAGAATATACAACTTCATGTGTATACTGATGCTGATTGGGCAGGTTGTGTTGATGATAGAAAGAGTACATCAGGAGGAGTAGTATTTCTTGGAGATAGATTGGTCACTTGGACAAGTAAAAAGTAGAATTGTATCTCTCAGTCAACAACAGAAGCTGAGTATGTTGCAGCAACATTGAATTGTTCAATAATGGTTTGGATCAAACAAATGATTAAAGACTTTGGTATTTAGATTGATTATCCTATTGTCATTCACTATGACAAAACTAGTACTATCAATATGTTAAAGAACCCTGTGATGCACGCAAAGAAAAAACACATTGAGATCAAATACCACTTTCTAAGAGAAAAAGTTGCAGACAGAGAAGTAAAGTTGGATTATGTGAGTACTAAAGAAAAATTAGCAGATATTTTTACAAAGCCATTATCGAAACATACTTTTGAGTATCTAAGGGAGAAGCTGGGAATAATTCCCTTTCCTAAGTCTGATTAGAATTTGCAGTAAGAACATCAGTCCTTGGTGACTAATGAATGGTTGACTACTCTACTTCTGGAGTAGTACCTATGCCTAAATGTGTTTAACACCCTTTTCCATTGATGTCAAAGGGGAGTATTCATAAGGGGGAGCATATACTCTAGGGGAGTATATAGTTAGAAGAGCAGTAGTAGTGAAGAGGAAATTTTGATGAGAATATTGAGAAGATTGTAAAAAGAAGGAAGACACTTTGAGTTGATGATATCATATGTTGCCATCAATGTCAAAGGGGGAGATTGTTGGGGGTTTTCTTTTGTGCAAATAATTGATTGTATGTTTGTCATTGATGACAACATATAATATACAACAGTGTTCTATATGTAATTATTAGTACAGATGTTCTAGAGCTATGTGTGTTTATTTCCATGGTGTATACATGTTCTAGATGCTATGTGCATTCACGGTGAGTCAGATATGAAGTTTCGGTTTAGTTATGTTAATCAGTTATTACAGTTACGGCGTATGAAGATTATCTATCAAGAGCCTACATAAATATAGTGTTGCTTGAGTTGCACCTATCTTCAGGATATATGTGTTTGTATTAATTTTTAGTTATGAGTTAGTGATGATTATACAAAGGTGTCAAGCATGTTTCAATATAATCATGATATTGGATTAAAATTGGTGAAGCCGACTTTGTGAAGCATTGCGTCTATTCAGTTTGAGTTGTGCGGTTCTAACTTTGATTGTGTGGTTAGTTAAGTTGACAAAGAAGTTGATGAAGTGTTCCTAGATACCGTCGTGACCTTATCCTTGGTGAAGATACATATAGAAGTTCAAATATGTTTGCTAAGTGTGAAAATGAAGTGAAAAACAATAGATAGAAGAGAGCAGAAAGTCAGACAGAATAAGTTGAAGAACTATGTGAAGAAATAGAAGAAGATTACAATTCATTGGAATTGATCAAGATAGCAGGTCTACTCAAATAGTTCATCTATCAGATATAGTGTATATGTGTTCTACTGAAGGTTGCAGCCTTCACCATTTTAGCAGTGAGCTTTTGGACAATGAGTCCTCACCCCTAACAGGGTTACTTGTAAAAGACTATGAACAAGGTCCGACCTTTAAACATGTCTCTATACTTATTGCATTGTAAAGAAAAACTCCTAACAAGGTTGCAAGATCTCCTAACAGGGATAATTATACTCAAGTACAGTTCTTTGTGGGTACTAATTCCCACCGGGGTTTTTACCTATTTGGTTTCCCCATAACCAAAATTGTTGTGTTCTCTATTGTGTTGTCTGAATGTGCATTTGTTTTTTGTTAATTTTTATCTAAGGGAAGAAAAGAATTAAAATAGTTGATAACTGATTCACCCCCTCTCTCGGTTATTCTTTGGAACTATTCCAACAATATGTGCCCGTTTTAACGATCCTAATACTAGCACCTCCCTAGAAGATAATACAAAATAGTTTCATATACATTGGTGTGCTCATAGGGAGATTAAACCAGCTTTTTGGGATAGGTGGTACATGGTATTTGACCAACCACCTTGTAATAATAATGAGGTTCCTTTATATTTTTTGAGGAAGCTATAATGTGAGTTTATCCTCGGTGAGAAGCCAAATTACTTTGACTTTCATGAGTTCTAGGGTAGAGGGAGAGGCTCTATGTAAGATAGACCTTGGGCATGTAGGATTAAGAAACCACAAGAGAGGAGGCATACTATGAGAAAACCCCTAATTTATGTTGTGGTACCAATAGTGGTGAAGGAGTCTATAGATATACAGACTCTTCATGAAGCTACATCATTAACTAATGTCATTAGCCAACATGGTGCTTAGTTAGTTGGAGGAGAGGATGGATCAGTGCCTGCGCCCCCTCCATATTCATTAGATGCTCCATTAGGATCATCCCATCTTCCTCCAACTCCATCATCATTAGCTAACCATTAGGATCATATCATCTCATTCCAACTCCATTATCATCAGATACAGTTGTAGGGTCAGCCCAGCCCATTGAGCATATCTACATCAGTTGTAATGGTGTATGTGACGGGGTAGATAGACAGGTGAGTTCGGATGGTTTGACATCCCATTCATGTGTACATTGTAGGAGAAGATGTCAGGAATCCACTACTAAGGATATGGACCTCACTGATGATCTGATGACAATGATGTTTGGTAGAGAGCTGACACAGATTTGTTTACATTTGTGTTTTGACATGTTATTTTAATTAATTACCTAAATCTGTTAAAAGTAAATAATTTTTTATGTATATAAGAATCTAAGTTAAAAAATGAATAATATGCAGTGTGGGGTGCATCTGGTGGTACGAGAACACCAAGGAGTACTAGGTCTAGTAGACGTGTATAGGTAGCTCAAACACCCGAGGTAATGATTTATAAATATTCATAAAATAGAATAATACATTATTTTCAAAATATCATATCTTAATAATTTGTATGGTGGTAACTTAGTGTAGCTAGATAATTATACAACATATTATTCTATTCATAATATACAATAATACTTTGTTTTAAAAATCCATTAAAGATGGTCTTTAATGCTTGACAAACACAAGAAAGTCCAAACTATTCCACATGTCAGAAAACCAAATAATTGCATAGAATTTGTTCTTTTATTAATTCCAAAATTTATTAAATTTATTCTCCAGCCAAAATGACCTGCTTCATCGTGTATCCATGCTGGAATATATATTGTTTCCCTAACAATAACTCCTCAAAACTAATCAAACACTAACCCAAGACAGTTACTACTGACTATTGCAACTTCTATTGCAATTTTGCAAACACAAAATGTTGTTAATGTTGACAACAAGTTATCAACTTTGACAACTAACACTTTCTAGACCCAACATTGATTATAATGGTCTTGTAATGACCTTAAACATATCAAAACTCCTATTCTACCCCTTTAACTCATGACTTTATCCCTTTAGGATAAATTATCAACTTTTGACAATTTTACATTATTCTTGTATCTTTGTTGCAAATTTTACTTTTCTAACTTCTACTACATCATTTTATGATCACAATGACCTTGTTACACCATATGTGATAATTAAATCAATATTTAACAAATTTTAATCCATGAACCCCCAAATTGACCTTTTAGACCAATTGTTCCAATAAGGCATTATATAGCAGCCCATTACATAAAGTAACCCTTAGGCCATGTAAACATGTGAAATGGATTTTATTGATCTCATTACATCCATAAATGAACTTTTATGGTCCTTTTTTAGTCTTCCCCTTCTAGGGTCTTCTATGTGACCATGTCTTCTATCTTTCTCCCTTGGTGCTATGCACCGTATTGTATTGTTGATTTGATGTATTGGCGTATTAGTGTATGTTTGTTTGCTATTGCTTTATGGTCAAAGAATTAATTCTAATGTAATTCAACTCAAGTAATTCATAAAAGGATAGTACTCCCTCAAGGAATCAGGTTGAACACAAAGGCTTCAACAGAGATCCCATATTTTGGTAACCTAGACATCATAATTCTAAAGAAGTTCACTTCCTTGTCTAGCCATAATGACTCAAACTGATTTGAACTCCCACCCTCAATCCTTGGAATCAATTCAACCAATGCTTAACTCATACATAGAATCATACCCCAACCAATCCCTTATTGGCTTCTGAATCAACCTTGAACACTGTCTAGAACATCAAACCATCAATCTTTTACTCTTATTTCTTGTTCAAAATCATGAATACAATCTCTGATTGTTCATTGGTTGTGAATGTCCTCAATCCTTCAATACACCTCCATGGCCATCTAAAGACTCACAACATATAACTTCTAAGACACCCCAAGAACCCCTCAACTTATCACAAGGTCTTTATCCTATCGGTCAAAGCACATTCACTTGCTAGTTCAGTATACTCTACTCTCTAGCCTTTCACTGTCATACTAGGACAGTCCCCATATACTAGTCTATATAATCTTCACCATAGAAAAAAACCCCTCTACACCCTAGGTTCATAAGCACCCAAAATATTTTCATCACTACCCATACCACCTACTCTCAACCTAAAATAACTCCAAATCCCCCTATGCTAAGGGTAAACGCACTAAAACATACTCAGTGTCAGGCTACAACAATCCTATTACTTGCTGCAAAAGTGGTCCTAACCTTTGACCTCCATGAATACAATCCAGACCATCCTTCTCTAACTATGCAAATTTGTTAAAGAATAGTCTTGTGTGTGAAAGAAGAGAAATTTTTTATATTCTAATAATGGTTTGTAAAACAATTTTATAAAATCGTGATAATAGAGTTGTGGAGCATAAGCATTTGTGGAATTCAAGTGAATCATAATATTGATTGTAAACTATTACTTATATTTAATTGGTGTTTTATAGGGCTTGGTAGGGGCTCAAATTTCTAAGATTGATGATGTCACCCTTTCTGCCATTGACTTTGGCTTATAGAGCTATGTGGTATCATATTCTGCAGACCTCTTGTTTATAGTTTTAATTGAACCCATGTGGTATCATATTATTTGTCTTATGTTAATTTTTTTTTTGTTATCCTACCCCACCAAGCTCGAAGTCATTAGGAAAGAGGAAGAAATCATCGGGGACACTGAAACAAAAAAGGTATTTAAGTCCAATTTAAGTATATTTGGTGAAATGTATTATGAACATTTCAATGTAGTTTATATTGATGAATGCACTTGAATTGTTTATTGTATACATGTAGAAACAATTGGGTTTCACTGAACTAATGAATGCAATTGACACTGATGATGTTTACGAGATGCATGAAGTAGCATGTTTTCGTATTAACTTTCAATTGCATTCTTGTTTGTTCAAAATATTTAAGAAATCATGTTCCTCTATTAGTATGTCATTTTCTATGACATTTATTACAGGAATTGGTCATAGCTGCCTTGGATGAGGAAAATCCTCATATGAGTATAGTAGAGCCATCTGAGATTATGGTAGGTATTTTTTCTATATACATGTTAAACATTTTGTTTAGAGACGAACTTACATGCATTTATAGTTTTATAACTTGATTGTCAACAACTTTGGATTATTAACAGGCATGTGAATTCTCATTTACCTATTACAGCTCCCTTCTCCACTTCCTATGGATCCCTTGCCTAGCATAGGAGATCTAGTTGAGGCATAGGTATGCATTTGTATTATCTAGTGTAAACATTTTTTGCATTATCTTGTATTTCTCGACTATAACATATTTTCTATTTTACTATATAGAAAAAGGTCTGAAGTGATTCATCAATGGTTTTGGCTGCCTCCAGCACAGGAGTTACAACTCATGTTGTGGTATGCATGTTCTTTTTAGTCGATGCCTTTTTTTATTTTTTAGTACTTCTTATTTATAACATGTAGTTTGTATTATTTATTTTTCCAGCTATAGGACCCTTCACGAGTGCCCATACATCCTCTACTTGGCCATTTTTTTAGGAGTCCCTCTCGCCCACGATGGAGCCCATTTCCTTTATCATTCAACCCAAGCATACAAGAAAGAGATGGGATAATCAATAATTCAACTGTGAATATATTACATCCCAATATTTATTTATTTTGATATTATTTTGAGATAAGATATATGGCTTAGCATTTGAATTGTTCTTGTGTAGAGACTTAGTGACCCAAATGCTGCTATGAAGAAGCTCAATTTTGAAGATCCACCACAGTCATAGATATATCAAGACATTGTATAGATCTAGTTGTGGTCATTGAATGACCCAATATATATTTTATATATATATATATATATATATATATCTATGTGTGTGTGTGTGTGTTTGCATTTGACATTTTTACATTGTATATATCTACCTGTACATAGTTGATGTCACTTTTTTGTAACTCTATTATGGATTTGGCATGTACACCATGTTTCGATATGTACGCTATTATTGTTCATTTTTCTATATATGAAACTTAAAATTTGATCCTCGAATTTGTTGGTTAGATGTTTATGCCTTAAGCATAATCTTGTTTCACTTGACTTGCGTATATGCATGTGTGTTTCTATAAATTAATGTACTTGTGTGTGTACTTCATATATATTCATGTATATTTCATAACCTATGTTTATGTGTATGACCCTACGTGAATGACTTAAATGAATTCATGTCTATGCTTCATAATGTATGTACTACATGTTTGATTCAGGACATAAGAAATTTTATGTGTACGCTTTTTATGCTACATATGTTCACATGTATACTTTATGATTTAAGTGAATTAATGTTTGATATGTTACATTGTATTTAGGTGTATCTTTCATGCTCTATATGTATGCACTCCATCACTTAAGTGAATTTATGTTTGTTGTTGTAATTTTTTTGTGACTGAAATACAGAGTTTGAGAGTTTGGTTTTTGTTCTTCGATAGTGGATGTAGGGATGTTTTATGCAATTTTGAGCCCCTTGAGTAACTTCAAACATATAATGTTCCTTGGGTACACTTGGGTAGTTATAGGGATCTTTGGTGTAGGGCACCCAAAAAACAACATGCATAGATAGGAGTCTTCATGGGTTCATCTTCACATATTTGTAATCATGGTTAGATTCTAGAGATCAATGATTCATTTTGATTAGATTGGTCTCATTGTAAAGTCAATCCATCTAAGGTGTCTTTATAAAATTAAGGTTGATTAGACTCATGACCTATGATACGATAAGTAGGTTTGATGTTTTTGGTCTAATAAAGGTCCTACTATAGGATCTAAGGGTTTTCTCAGTCCTTTCAATAGGTCTAGAGGTCCTAATAGCAACATTTTGCAACATTGTCAAAAGTTGCAAAAATATTGTCGAGAAAATTTTAAAAATTGATATGCAACTTTTTAATTATTAGTGTTTTAGGATGGTTAGGCGGTCAAACATCAATAATTTTTTGGCGCAAGTCAGACCAAAGTGTTCCCAAGGTGCACTAAGCCAAATTGGGCAGTGATTTTAGGAGAGTCATATCTCAGACCTCGCGAGAGATAATAGAGATTTGTGAAGTGCACAAGGAACATCTTGGGAAGGCCTACAAGTATGTAGCTCAATTATGGGAGATTTCACTTGGATTCCATTTGGCGACCCAATCTTGGTTGGTGCAAAAAGTTACATTTTTGCTCAGTTGAAAGTTTCTTAATGGTGCATCTTTCCAACCGTTCATTGTAGGATCAAACTGTCAGCTCCATCAGCTCCATTTGACTGGGTAAACACTAGGGGAGACCTTTTATCTCTTGCAAAGCATCAAGAACATTCCAGTGCAATTCAGACCCAAGTGGTCTCAAGGTGCACTAAGCCAAATTGGGCAATGATTTTTTGAGAGCCATACCTCCGACCCCGTGAGAGATATCAGAGATCTTTGAAGGGCACAAGGAATATATTTAGAAGGACTACAAGGATGCACCTTATTTCAGGGAGATTCCACTTGGATTCGATTTGGAAACCCGATCTCGTTTGGAGAAAAATGTTGCATTGTTGCTTATTTGAAAGTTCCTCAATGACGTATATTTCAACTGTTCATTATGGGACTAAACCGTCAGCTCCATCAACTCTAGTTGGCTCGGTAAATTCTAGGGGAGACCTTTTTTTATCTTGCAAAGAGTCAAGAACGTTCTAGCGCAAGTTAGACCGAAGTGTTCCCAAGGTGCACTAAGCCAAATTGGGCAGTGATTTTTAGAGAGACATATCTCGTACGTCGTGAGAGATATCAAAGATCTGTGAACTATGAAAGGACCATATTTGGAAGGACTATAAGAACCTAGCTCAGTTCTGGTAGATTCCACATAGATTCCATTTGGAGACCCAATCTTGGTTGGTGCAAAAAGTTGCATTGTTTCTCAGTTGAAAGTTGCTCAATGGTGCATCTTTCCAATTGTTTTTCATGGGATGAAATCATCATCTCTACCAGCCCTATTTGGATAGGTAAATTCTATGGGAGACCACTTTCTCTTGTGAAGCACAGAGAACATTCTGGTGCAAGTCAGACCGAAGTGTTCCCAAGGCGCAATAAGCCAAATTGGGCAGCAATTTTTGGAGATCCATATCTTGAACCTCGTCAGAGATATCAGAGATTTTTGAAGTGCACAAAGACCATCTTGAGAATGTGTACAAGCATTTAGCTCAATTCTGGGAGATTCCACTCATATTCCATTTGACGATCCGATCTCGGTTGGTGTAAAAAGTTGCATTGTTGCTTAGTTGAAAGTTGCTCAATGGTGCATCATTCAAATAGTTTGTCATGGAACCAAACCATCAGAAACATCAGCTCTAGTTGTCCAAGAAAATAATAGGGGAGATATTTTTTCACTTTTGAAGCATCAAGAATGTTCTGGCATAAGTCATACCAAAGTGTTCCCAAGGTACACTAAGCCAAATTGGGCAGCAATTTTTGGAGAGCCATATCTCAGACTTTCAACAAATGCAATTTGAATACTATCCTCCATTTGTTAGTAACTTTAACCAATACAAGAGTGGTCATGATGATTTGCTACATGAAACATAGAAAAAAAGCATTGTAACAAATAAATACCACTTCTTTGGTCGATATGGGTTCTTTTAACACTTCTTGAAATTCTAGCACAAAATCACAACTTCAAATCATCAATTACTTCTAATCACCTTAGAATCACTCACAAGTGTTCTTCATAGCTCATAGGATGCATTGTGAAAAAGGAACTAAATCTCACTCAATTGTTCAACCATCTCTTGTTTCTTAGCCCTAGAAATTTCCTTAAGGAAGTTCCTTTGTAAAGTGAGCCTATTAGGCCTAAATTGAGAAACAGAGGGAACAATGCCAAGTAAGGGTTGGGCTCTTGTATTCATGTTATTTGAACTATATTGAAGCATTTATAATAATATGATTCATCTCTTAGAGTTGAGATCAAGGATTGGATCAATCAAGGGAATGTGAGTTCTGCCCAAGGGTGTGAGGGAAATGAGAGCTTGGGGTCTTGGGTGTGATATAAAGCCACAAAACCTTTAGAATCAATTTGGTCCATCATCAAGTCATCCAATACATGAAATATTATTACAATTTAGAGAAACATGATATTATCTACATGAACCATTATTACAATTTAGAGAAACATGATATCCACTACACATAAACCATTATTATAATTTAGAGAAACATGACATATCCACTGCATGACCCATTGTTATAATTTTAATGAATCGTAATTTAGTGATATGCTCTTAGTTAAATGGTACATAGTAAAATATACAAAATGTGGCCCCCCGATATATACAAATCAACCATGGCCACTATTATATACAATTTAATCTTCTTTCAATATACAAAATGTAGTCTCCAAATATGCATGTAGACCACTTCATAGTCATTTATATTTACAAAAAAGAAAAGTTAGATTGTTTCACAAAATTTATATACAAAGTTGTCAAAATAATTCTACCATTTTGTAAAATGATTCTTTATGATGACCCAAAACTAATTGAGAAAACCCTTTGGACCATATCTAACCCTTATTGTGCCAAGTATTGCCTCGTGTTCAAATTCACAAAGTTTCCATTAATTATTTTTACGAGGTCTACCAGTATACTTTATCAATTCAATTATTTTTGCAACAAGAAAGTTTGAGTAATACAAAATATGTCTATGTGTCTCATAGTCCTAAAACAACCACTTCTTGGATTTTTGGATAGGGTACCTGCATTTCATAGAAGCATAAATTAATACAAAATTCAACATACAAAGTGTAATAGAATTATGGTAAGAGGTCTCAAAGTCATAAACAAGAACACATTGTGATTTGATAGTGTACCTTCTAAGCCATGTCCCTATCACAACAATAGATCATATTGGGTACTCAATACCCTTTCCATCAATGACTCTAGTTGTCAATTTATTTTTTCCCTCGATACAATGACACAAAAAGTAATCAGTCCCTTCTTCATTATTCTGATCTGCAACAACTGCATATACATGATCTGTAATTTATAGAGGGATAAGTTAACACCTTAAAAAATTAACCACCTAATAAAATATTTTCATGTAGGTTCAACAAATTTCATCTCAAAATGAAGAATAAATTGATAAATTACCTGGTTGAACTAGGTCAGATATGTGATCAAATTCTGGTAATGCTTCAAACTGACTCAATTGTTGTGCTCTAGCAAGTTGATATGTATCAAGCAATTGCAAAGGTGTACAAGACCATTAATTGACCCACTCTTTTGATTCACATTCCTCCCACACAAAATTCATATAAGACAAGCAAAATCATGCCATTAATTTAGTATAAATACCTAGTGATGCTATATTTTAACTTCTAAATGAGTGCATGTCACTTTATCCTTTAAGTGTACAACAATCTAGATAGTTTTCAATGATAGACTTGCCTATCAACAAAAAAAATCTATTAACCATAGAATTACCTTCATTGCCTATTCCCATCATAGAGTTGCACCATCACATAATTTTTTCTGCATTTATTAGCTTTGCACCACCATCATACTTCAATTCCTCTTCGGCAAGAGCTCTTTGACACATGCACTCACACCATCATGTTTGCCTTTTCCATGCCCCGCCTCAGTGAAATTTCAAAAATGTTGAACACCACTTGTCACATGCATCCTACTCAACCAATAGAAAATCCTTGCATTATTGAATTATGAAATGCAATTGTCTGACCATATTATGTGTTGGTTGTACACAATACCTCTTTCCCTTAAATTCTCATAGAAAAATTTGGAGCAACCTCGCACAAACTCTAATGAATTTGTGTGATCGTCATTGATGTAGAAGTGATACTCTCTTAAAATCATTCTATCTATGTATGTGATATCATGTGCATGAAAGAATGCTATATGTACAAAGATCATCACTTGGATAGAATGGTAATACATTGCTTGTACTTCATTATGAGGTTTAAGTGTATAATTCTTAGAAAACTAAACAATGGAGACAATAGTACCAAGGGGAAAAGTATCCTTACATATCTTGAATTTTTCATCCAACCACCTAGCTCTATGTGAATGATGTATGTACTCATAAACTAGTTTCTCTTGAAAAATCTTAATAAAATCAGCTACACATATATCATTTTTCACTAACTCATACCTCTTGAGTTACTTTCCATCTTTTAGACCATAAGTTACTGTCTTGTATTTTCCAAAAGAAACTAGTGTATTTCCAATCTCATTTGTGCTCTCTAGGTTGTGACATATCCGCAACTTTTTCATACCACCACATGCACTACAAGATCCATTCAAACACATCATTTTATAGTAAATGCAACCATCATCTTGATTGCATAATACACTTGACATAAAACCTCTTGGTTACATAGGAGGTGCTTGAAGACCACATTCCTACAAAATAGTGTTAGTATGAAAAGTACAACAAACATGATGATATATCATAATGCATAGAAAATTCAATATGTACCCTGCAACAACATGTGGTGCGCACATGATTAATCTTGACGTAAAAGGGTTTTTCCATTTCAAAAAAACTTTGACTAATTTTAATTTGAAGAAATATTTGGAGGAATCTTTCATAAAATTGTGTTTGCGTCATATCTAAAAAGTGTTTTGGATGTGGCATACAATTTGTAGATCTGATTCTCCTCCTAACAAAATCTCTTTGGTTGGGTGAAACCCTTATGTTGTCATGCCAAAACTTCTCAATTAATGTTCTTAATGCATCAACAACAACCTTGTCCTTGCGTGGGAGTCTACCCGGGAATGACCAAGGAGAATTAGCATTTGGATCCTCAATTTTTTCTCGTCTGTGTAATGCTCTCTATAATTTTGATCTACCTATCCTTAATGACTTGCTTTTTTTTCTTACTATATGAGATTTTTTCATTTCCTTTCCAATTATAGTTGATGTGAGGACACGTCGAGTAGCATTAGCATCTTTACTGCGTGATTTTGAACCAATGGCTTGGTATGCATAGAATAGATTTCTCACAATGGTTCTCTCAGTACTATTTTTTAGATGTTCTCAACCCCAGAATTCTCACAGTCTCTCTAAATTTCTGATTCTTAATCATTTCAAAAACTAATTGATATCTTCTAGTTTGATTTAATTTTTCAAAATAGTTATTCCAAATATTTTTAATAATTCTTCTACAATTTCTTTTTGACATTTTATCACATAGTGGCCTCAAATTTTTTTCATCAATATCAATTAGAAACTTTGGTTTTCTATGAATTATTCTAGGAGGAATTAACACAGTTGCATGCTCTACATTTTCCTTAGATGAATTAGGTGCATTTATCCCCATCATTTCAATTGGTGTATTTTGAACATTTTCATTTTTTTTATGTGCATTTTGTTCATTAATGACATTGAATTGAAATGGTGCATTATATGAATTAGGTGCATTTATCCCCATCATTTCAATTGGTGTATGTTGAACATTTTCATTTTCTGAATTAGGTGTATTTGTCACATTAACATTAACATTTTCATCTACATCACTTAAATTGCATGCATTTGATGATGTACCTTGTCATATTCTCCTCATGCGCTCCCTTTGTCTTTCCTTTTCTGTAAAACTAATTGTTCAATTGTTCCTATTTTGTTCTTTCCCATTGTTCAAATTGAATGGACCCTACGAATAATATCATGAACATAGAATAAAATATGAACATCAAATCCAAAAAATAAGAACAAATCAATCATTTTCTTGAAATGTGAACTTACAATGATAAAATAACATTAAAAACACCAATAAACAACACAATTAAAGAAGCTACACCTATCAAGAAATCCCTTGACACTTATTCCTTGGCTACTGGTCAGCTTATAAACTGGGATAAAAGCTCCCTTTTCTTCATCAAAACTCCTTTTAATCGGCAGAAGAGAATGGCGACTATTCTAGGCTGTTCTATTGTTGCTCTCCCCTCAAGCTATTTGGGTCTGCCTTTGGGTAGTAAACCTCTTGATTCTTTCTGGATGCCGATTGTGGACAAGTTCAATAGAAAACTTGCTGTTTGGAAAGGTTCCCTCCTCAGCAATGCTGGTAAAGTTTTGTTGCTCAAGAGCTCACTCCAAAACCTCCCACTTTATGACCTGAGTATTTTCAAAATCCCTACAAGATTGTTGATACTATTGAGAAAATTCAGAAAAGATTTTTATGGTCTTGCACTGAAGTGAAAGATAGAATCCACCTAGTGGCTTGGGAAAAAGTGTGTAAGCCAGTCAAACTTGGGGGTCTTGGCATCAGAAGAATTAAGGACATTAATACTACCCTCCTAGCTAAGTAGTGCTGGAGAAATTTTGGAGAAGAGAAAGGTTGGAACAAAATTCTTAAGTCCAAGTATCTTTTTGATACTCCCTCTATTGATTCTTTCCTCTCTTCTCCCCTTGATGTTCAAGGTTCTATGATTTGGAATAGCATTTTGAAGGCTAGACCCCTAGCTGCTAAAGGTGCCTGATGGAAAGTTGGCAATGGGCATAAAATTAATTTCTAGGAAGATCCATGGTTTAGGGATAAACCTCTGATCTAATACCCTGGCATGGATAACTTTGCGAAGATGTGTAAAGTTAGAATTGGTTGTAAAGTGGTGGATTACTGGAGAGAAAATAAATGGATAAACCTGTACGATATTGATCCCATCCTGAAAAATATTAACCTAGATCTTTCTCCCTGGGTTGTTAAAGCTAATAAAGAAGATGAGCTAATCTGGGCCCCTAATCCTAATGGTACCTTCTCTATGGCCTCTTCCTATTTGATGATCTCCCCCAGGGATGAGGAGCCCAAAGGGGAAAAGGTTTGGTTTCCTTCTCTGATCCCTAAAATTAACTTTTTTTACTGGCTTTTTATACAGGACAAAATCCTAACTACTGAGAATCTAAAGAAAAGAGGATGGATTATCCCTAATAGATGCTATCTTTGTATGAAAGAATTCGAGACCTCTTCTCACTTTCTACTCCATTGTCAGTTTGCTAGGGATATTTGAAGGGTGGTGTTACATCACTGGAAAGTTAGCTGGGTGTTCCCTAATACTATTCAAGGATTTCTGGAACAATGGAGATCCCCTTTCCAACACCAATTGGGAAAAATTTCTTGGGATTATACAGGCCCTCATGTCATATGGAGGATTTGGAAAGAATGGAATGACAGGATATTTTGAAACAAAAAATCTACTCCTCTCTTCATTGGATCCAAAATTATCAACAACATTATTGAAAATACTAAATTTGCAGTTGAGTTAAAACCTAAAATTCTGGAAGGGTTCTATGATAAGGAGATTCTTCATAACTGGGACTTCACCTCCAAGTATAAAGCCCCTATTTCTCCCCGTGAATCTATGGTTTGGAACTCTTCTCCTCTTGGTTGGCTCAAAGTGAACTTTGACGATGTGGCCAAAGGTAACCTTGGCATTGTAGGATGTGGGTCCATAGCTAGAAATACTAAAGGAAAGTGCATTGCGGCCTCTGCTATTCCAATTGGATCTCAAACTAGTCATATGGCCAAAGCAATGGCGGCTCTCCATGCTTGCAAACTTGCTAAAAGGTAGAATTGTTCAAAATTGTGGCTAGAAGGGGATTCATTGAATACTATAAATTGTATTAATGGTATTAGCTCTCCCTCATGGAATACTAGTCATATCTTTGATGAGATAAAAATTCTAATTCATGGTTTTGGCGTCACCTATGCCAGTCATGCCTTCATAGTGTCCAACTGTGTGGCTGATAGACTGGCGAATGTGGGTGCCTTTAGTGATGACATTAGATACTGGAATGGATATCAAGGGTTAAATATTGATATTGTTAATCTTGTGAAGTGTGATAAAATCTGCCAAAAACCCAAAAATATCCCCAATAATGATGACAAGAAAGGCTAGTTCACAGAGTTGCCACAATTTTGAGCTTTGCATGCACGAAATCAAGTGCATTAATAATAACACTTATGGGAGAAGTGTTATCATTTCTATTAAAGGGTGTCATTTCACCATCATTCATTCACAAACTTCACAATCCACTTTCGCTCTGTGGTATTTTGATCTCTAGTTTTCTGGCAGTATGCGAGGAAAGTTGAAAAGGGAAGAATCGTTAGTCTGTAAATGGAAGAAAGAAGTCAAAGTCTGGAAGAGACTCAAGGAAGGTGGGATTACAGATTATATGGAGAGACTCCATGGAAATAATAAGGACATCTCCAAGGAATTTGTGGATAGTTGGGACAATGGCCAGGTAACTCTGTGTGGTAAGACATTTTGTGTGATTGAGAAACTTATTTTTGAAATTAAGGGTCTTAAGATGTCTGGTCTTAAATAATATAGAGGTGTTTTCATGGCTAAAAATGTCTCTAGAATGTATCCTAAGACTAAGGTGGAAAGAGACCTTCTTGTCAAACAGTCTGGTGATTTCTTCCTGCGAGATCATATGAAGCTCTTTTGGGCTAAATTTGTTAAAGCTATGATGCATTATTTTACCCTGGATGGTCGGTATACTAGGGTTTACAATTTCCATTTCATGCTATTTAACCATTTATGTTACAAAAGGAGAATCTCTTTCCCATTCTTTCTTCTCAAGTCTCTGGAAAATGGTATCTTGGAGAACATAAATAATGTTGCCTTGCCTATTCTCCATGATGGGATTATCCTATTAATTTATGAGCATGCTAAATTTAAGATGCAAGGAAACCCTAAGGAGGAAGACTCGAACATAGGAAAGAAAGGTAAAATACCTATGACAACTGAGAGTAACACTCCTAGGAAAAAGAGGAAGGGTAAAGTCAACACTGGTGGAGAAGAGCATGTCAATATCCTCATGGAGGAGGAAGGCATGAACATGGATAGCAAAACTGAGGCTAAGGATAAGGAGGATGTGAAAGGGGAAAAAGGGGAAGCTGCTAAATTCCTCTCTAAGGAAACTGATATGGAAACAGGGGAAGACACTGATTCCCTTGAGTAGGAATTAACGGGATCCTCTGAGGAGATGGAAAATGACAGTAAAGGCAGCTCTGAGGAAGTGGAAATGAAGGGCCGGGATAAGAGTATTTCTCAGGGTGCACCTACGTCTTTGGAGGATGAAAGACCTAATTCCCTTTTTAAAAATCATAGTGAGCTGAGTTTGAAGACTAAAGAGAAGGGCATTTCTGACACTACCCCTATTCTGGTGAATTATGTAGAGTCTGTGTCTTTTGTGGGTAGGACTTCCAGGGAAGACAAGGCTATGGGATCTGAGGGGAATATAAAAGATAAAGATAAAAATGGAGATAGCCATGGTAATGAGACCAAAAAAACCCAAGACCCCTATAGGTTTATTCAGGTTGATAGAGAGCGATCTGATATGGATCTACAGCTAAACACTTGGCTTCTTGAAGAGATTAGAGATATTAATGGAAAGTATGATGACCTCCAGCATAGGGTTAATAAGATGGCTATCCTAATTGCTAAACCTCTAAAAGAAACTACAACCAATGAGGCTCAGGAGGAGAATATGGAAAAAATCCTACTGGAGAAACTCAAGCTGAAGATCAATGTTGTGGTCAACTTTCACCAGCGTACTACTAAAAACTGCATCTAGAGCATTGAAGATACCCTCAGTTGAGTAATGAAAAATAACTACAAGGGCATGAAAGTGACTGACAGTAATGTTAGGGCTCTTCTCTCTATGCTGGATAGGAACTCTAACCCTATCAATGTTGATGTGGATAATGTTGTTGAGCCCAGCATTGCTGGCCCAGGGACTCGTACAAGGGCAAGTGCTAAAAAAGTGAAACAGTGGAGCTCCAAAGATATAAAAGACTTCAAAGAAGACATCGATAAATACAAACATATGATGGATGAGTCTGCTAAGATCTTGAAGTAGACCTGACTTTGTTCGTTGGGGCTGGTTCTCTTTTTGTCTGCTTTCCTCTTTTGACCGGGTGCTTTTGCTTGAGGGGTTCTAAATGTTTTTCTTCTTTTCCCCCAGATATTGCTTTTGATGTTGTTTGTTTGTTTCTTGTTATGCTTCTTCCTGCCTATCTTTAGTCTTTTTTAAAGGGTTACTGTTCCCTTCAAAAACTATTTTACCCTTAATCAAAAACACAATTAAATCATTGCAAATAAAAAACATGAAAAAATGTGCAGACATGTCTATTACTGGCGTAAAACAACAAAAAAGAAGCAGTGGGACCTTAGGACAACTTGTAATGGCTATTTTTAGACTGTTGAAGAAAACAAACTTGCAATGTTCCTAATTCAAAAAAATTCGGTTAGGTTCTGAGGACTAATGGTTCAACATTCCTCTTTCCTCAAAACCCAATCGGGTTATGAGAACATAAAGGGTCAACTTTCCTAGTTCCTCATAGCCCGATCAAGTTTTGAAAAACTAAGAACAAAGGAGGAGAGAGAGAGAGAGAGAGCATATTGATTTTCTTATATGTTGCATGTATGGGCACTAATGAGTACCTATTTTATACCTTACTTTATTCAAATGGATGGAAAAAAATTTGGATGAATAAAGATGATTGTAGGTTAATCATGTGTTAGATTGTCTCAAGATCTTTCCTACACTTTTTTAACAGAGTCAATCAGAATCCATATGTGGAAGTTATGGCTTCCAGAGAAAATCCTATTTTAATTTCTTCATAATCTGATCGGGTTATGGAGAATAAAATGCATAATTTGATCGGGTTTTGAAGACGTTAAAATTGTGCATTTATTCTCCAAAACCTGATCGGGTTATGTAGGAGTTTAAAAAGTACTTTTTTCTTTTCAGACCTGAATCATTTTATTGGAAATTTAGAAACCCAATCAAGTTATGGCTTGGGAAGAGGCTTGGAAATGACCTAAAGGCTTGGAGGCTCATGTTCCCTCCATTTTTGTTCTTTTAGATAATTTTTCATCTTGTAAGATGAATTGTCAACTTTATCATCATCAGGTTTGCAATTTTTCAAGACGGTAGATCTATAATTTTCACCATAATCTCATGCATCTTCTTATCTTTCTAACCATATAGTTTTTTCTATTTTTGGAGAACATTAGCATATTAAACTTTAATTTTCTTTACTAGTGTCTTGACAGTCCTCACAGACATATTTCTACTATTTTTTTAACAACTTTTGATATAATTAACCAAATTACAAATAAATTAAATATTATTGTTGTACACTTGATTCTATACACTTTAAAAAAAATTTCAATTTTTGATTATTTTGATGCAAGTTATGCCCAGCGCACGAACAGGTTCAAAATTTTCAGGATGTGGTCACTTAAAAAAAATCACAGAAAACAAAATTCATCATAAAATTACAAAAAAATACAAAAATTCTAGATCTCCCTCTTAACTATCATCCTACCAAAGGGACTTAAAAAATATTGAATATAACTATATCTTTTGTACAACACATGGAAACAACTATGTTATGTTTTTTTGAAAAAACGAGGAACATATTTTTCGTGTGCGTGGGATTTGACCCTCTTAATATTAACAAGATTTTTTAAAAAATTAGTATTTTAGAAACTAGATTTAGAGTAATGCAATTTTTTGTTTACATAGCTTCTTATTTTGAGTGCATGACCCTGAAATGTCTATTCTATGTTCAGTGTTACCCAATTTTAGAAGAATGTATCCACTTATACCCCCCTTTTTGTTTCACAACTTTGTGCACATACCCAAGAGGAAGAAGAAGAAGGGGAGGATATACCTTTAGTTAAGAGGAAAAGGTCAAGGAATTCTACCTAAAATAATAAAGGCCTAAAAAAGGATGTCCCAATTCATGAGGAAGAAGAGGCAAATGAAGAAAAAGGAAGCCCCCAAGATTCCCTTGGTCCCGATGAATTCCTTATGTCTAATTTCCAGTATCTCACATGGTTTGAGGATCAAGATATAGATTCATTTGATCACTCAATGAAATTTAATGTGAAAGCACATGTACTATAATCCCTCAGGTTATTCTTACTCCACATCCATCTTAGTTCACTAATCCCACAATAAACATACCACTCACGGAAATAGATACAAGCAAGGAAGGGGACACCAAGACACTTTCATCCAGCTTAGATTCTATAACTTCAGACAAACAGGTAGGAGAAAAAGCTATTATAGGGTCCTCCACTGCCCAAACCTCACAAACAACCCAAGAAGAGTCAGTCAAGGATACACAAGGAAATAATGATGTAGAGAAAGGCTAAGATACAACTCATATTCAGGTTCCCACTCCTTCACCTTTATTTCCAACTCAGGTTCCCACTCCTCCACCTTAATTTCCAATTCCTACTCCTCTACATTCATTTCCTACTCCTACTCCTCCACCTTTTGTTCCCATATCCTCTTCAGGTCCAACTTCCCAAATACCTCTATTCACAGGGAGAACACCATCTTTCCAAACAAAGAAAAAGCCGGTAACAAGTCTTTAGGCTTAAATAATCACAAGTCTTTCGAAAGATGTGGAGAAACCCCAAGATAAAATATGGCCCAAAAGGGAAGAGAGTACTCCTCCATTTAAAGAAGAGGTACATGATGCCACTTTGGGAGAGAAGGATAAAATAATAGAAGAGGTATGAGAAGAAGAGAACTCAAAAATTTGAGATACATTACAAAATGCAAGGGAATCCCAAGAGGACATGGAAGTCTAGAGTACAGGAGGCACAACCTTATTATTTCCAATTGCTCCTTATGAGATTGTTACTGCCTTTACTATAAAATATGGTTTACTAAAGAGATACAACCTAGGAAGAGGTTTTATATAGAAGAAGAAGAGGACACAGACATGTCCTTCCTAGGTCAAGCCTTCCACCAAGAAGAGTACAAAATGCCCACAAGGACAATGTCCTATTTCACTCAGGATAAAAAAGGGCTGCTAGAAAGCATAAGTGGTAGTCCCTAAAACCAGTGCCACCTAGGAATAAATAACCCCAAAGGATTACACTTTTGATGAGGTTTATTTAGGGGAGCTTACAAGAGAAGGAAGCAAAACATTGGTGGCTCTAGGCCTAAAGGATGATCTAGGCTTTATGGACAAGGATGAAGAAAAGATAAAATCACTAACTAAGAAGAATGAGGTATTAAATAAATTCATTTTTAAAGTGATGGTCCCATTGACCCAAGTTGTCCATAAGACTCATTATAGGCTTTCTTGGAGAACAAGGCTACCCCAGAATTATCAGAAGGGATAACACATTCTTTTGTACAGGCATGTATGGACTACAAGGTAGATTTTGAGAAGATGGGAGAAAGAATCATCAGAGCTATTTTGAGACCTTTCAAGACCATTCTCAAGGAGGCTACCAAGTTAGTGTATATGATGGAAGATTACCAAGGATTTGGATTTCCAATTAAATGGATGGTAGAAAGTGTTCACAGACCTGAAGATAATAAGGAAGTAACACTTCCAAATTCAAGTAAAATTATATGACGGGGCTGAATTGGATAGTTTTGGGACTTGGAATAAGAGAATAATGAAAATAATAAAGGTTTATGAAAAGTACATGAACAAAATCCACTACAGACATGAGGAGGTTATGATATGGGTGGAGCAAATAGAATATTTTTTTGCAGGTATAGATTTGGAGTTATACAAGGATAGTGAGAAACAAGCCTTATCTTTGGTAAAGATCATTTTATTGAAGTTTAAGGGGATTGTGGCAGGGGTTAATGCAAAGAAGGATCTCCATCAACTTTTCATATTCAAGGAAGAGATGCAAAAATGTATGAGCACAAAAAAGAGATCAAATTCTTTGCTTTTGATTTGACTACCTTCAGGGAAAAATGAAAGCGTTTCCTTAATAATGTGCAAGAGGTAGATTATGAAGAAGTGCAAGAAATAATATATAGGCTTTGGGATTCTCTTTTGGATATCCTCCCAGAATGACTGTCTATTTTGGGGAATTAGTCAAGGATACATAAGGAGATAAGGATGCAGAGAAAGGCTGAGATTCAACTCATACTTAGGCTCCCACTCCTTAACATTTATTTCCAACTTAGGCTCCCACTCCTCCACCTTCAATTCCAACTCCTACTCATCTACCTTCATTTCCTACTCCTAATCCTCCACCTTTTCTTCCAATATCCTCTTCAGTGCCAACATCAAAAATACCTCTATCCATAGGGATATCATCATTTTTCCAAACAAATAAAAATCTTGTAACAAGTCTTCAGGATGAAATACTAACAAGTATTTCAAAACATGTGGAAAAACCCCAAGATGAAACATGACCTAGAAGGGAAGAGAGTACTCCTCCACTAGAACAAATAGAAGAAGAGGTACAAGATGCCACTTTTGGAGAGAAGGATGAAATAGTAGAAGAGAACTCAAAAATTTGAGAGACATTAGAAAAATAAAGGGTATCCCAAGAGAAGATGGAAGCCCAAAGCATAAGAGGGACAACCTTAGTATTTCACATTGCTCCTTACGAGATTGTTACTGCCTTTACTAAACCAACATTGTTTACTATAGAGATACAACAAAGAAAGAATTTTTATACATAAGAAGAAGAGGAAATAAACATGTCCTTCTTAGGTCAATACTTCCACCAAGAAGAGTCTACTGTGCCCACAAGGACAATGTCCTATGTCACTCAGGATAATAAGGGCCACTGGAAAGCAAAAGTGGCAGTCCCTACAACCAGTGCCACCCAAGAATAAATAAGCCCAGAGGATTACACTTTTGAAGAGGTTGATTTTGGGGAGTCTACAAGAGAAGGAATAAAAACATTGGTGGCTCTAGGCCTAGAGGATTCTCTAGGATTTATAGACAAGGATGGAGAAAAGATAAAATCACTACCTGAGCATAATGAGGCATTAAAGAAATTAATTTTTAAATTCATGGTCCCATTGACCCAAGTTGTCTAGAAGCCTCATTATAGGCTTTCTTTTTTAAATTCATGGTCCCATTGACCCAAGTTGTCTAGAAGCCTCATTATAGGCTTTCTTGGGGAAGAAGGCTACCCCAGAATTGTCAAAAGGGGTAACACATTCTTTTGTACAGGTATGTAGGGACTGGAAATTAGATTTTGAGTAGTTGGGATAAAGAATCAACATAGCTATTTTGAGACCTTTCAGGACCATTTTTAGGGAGGCTACCAAGTTATTGGATATGATTCAAGATTAACAAGGATTTAGATTTCCAATTAAACAGATGGATAAAAGTGTTCAAGGACCTAAAGATAATAAGGAAGCGGTGCTTCCAAATTTTGGTAAAATTATATGAGGGGGACAAATTGGATAATTTTGGGATATGGACTAAGAGAATAATAAAAAAAATAAAGGTTTATGAAAATTGCATGAAGAAAATCCACTGGAGACATGAGGGGGTTATGATATGGGTGGAGAAAATATAATATTTCTTCATGGGTATAGATTTGGAATTATACGAGGATAGTGAGAAACAAGTCTTAACTCTGGTAAAGAGAATTGTACTAAAGTTTAAGGGGATTGTGGCAGGGGTTAATACAAAGGAGGATCTTCATAAACTCTTTAGATTCAAGGAAGACATGCAAAGAATGTATGAGACCAAACAAACTGGATCAAATTCTTTGCTTTTGAGTTGACTAACTTCAGGGAAAAACAAGAGTGATGCCTTAATAATGTGCTTAGAGGTATATTATGAATAAGTACAATAAATAATATAGAGGCTTTAAGATGGTCTTCCAAATATCCTCCTAGAAGGACTGTCCATTTTGGGGACTTAGTCAAATTTTTTAGTAAGAAGTTTCGACACTTGCCATTTTGAAGCCTCAAAATTCTGGTCTATAAGCCACCGAAAGTCCAAAATTTTAGAGTGAAGTTTGGTTTGTTTTGGATTAACTAGAATATATCCATCAGTTGCTCATGCAAAGAGAAGTCTAGGTGAAGACTTTAAGGAAGAACTCAAAGATTAAAGTGAAGACTCTAGTTAGAAATGGTGGAGCTCCAATTCAGTTCTCTTTTCTTTTGAGCGAGTTTGACCCTAATTTTTGTGGTATACTGAATGTAAATGGATCATGGATCCATGCAAGATTTTTAATAGTTAGTTTAGCAGTAGTTTATCTTCAATAAGCTTTAGTTTCATATTTATTTCGTTGTTTTAGAGTCATTGAAACACTAGTTTTGCGGTTTGGAGTTTTGTAAATCAGAGCATTATATATTGCATCAGAACAACACAAAATAGTGAAATATTTTATGCAATAAACATATACAATTGGTGCTTCATTCACGGTGTGATATTGTCTGTTGCCTATGGTAAATTGATTAATCTATGTTTACTTATTCATTTCTTTCAAAGAGCCTATTGTGTTTATTATGTTTCGATCTGCAATTGATTAGATTGGAGTTTGTTGTTGTTCATCAGTCTTCCAATGATGAATGTTTGGGAAAGATAATTCTATTGTTCTAATGATAAATCCATCTCGTGTGTGTGTGCATACTTGTGGCTTCACGATTTTATAGATTTTGAAAATCTTTCATCTTGATAAACTTTTATCCAAAAGATTGCATCTATTGGGTATAGATTCGTGACATGGTCTGATTCCTATTTTGTGGGTTTCCATATTTCTATTTTTCTATTCGCAAGTAAGGTTGAGTAATGGTTTATGTCTATTAGGATCTTATTTAAGTAAATTTCCTTAAATTATTGTTACTCGAATCTTTGATCTTTTGACAATATGGATAGAATAAATATTCATTGTAGATATTAGCATATATTTTGTATCATTAGTGAATTACATGCATTGATAAATTGAAAAATACAAAAAGTACTAAAGCTATTTTGCATCTTGAAGTCTTGAAAGTACCAAAAAAGGCCTCCTAGTAAACATTCACATTTATCTTCAACTGAGTTTACCAAGCGGTTGTACCGTTTCCACGGAGAACCTTGGGAATAACATTGTTATTCTTTTAAGAGAGGAAATCAGATCTTGAATTCCTAGAAAATGAATTGTGTAAAAACAATGCTCAACAAGCACCATCAACTTTGATAGAATTCACAGTAGGCTTTCCTACTAAAGAGGACTTCTTCCCACTAGCTCTTAGTTCCTTCTGTTCCTTCTTTGAATTAGTATCAACTTATCTTTCTTCAACCTTATCCTTACTTTCCTTCTTGTTCTTAGAATCTTTATAGCTAGATTTCTTCATTCTTGTTCTTGTGTAGGTTTCTTGAACAGTCACAAGTGACTCTTTTAATGACTTAGTCATAACAAGAGTAGTAGTAGATTGAGTTTATTTTAGTATTGAACTCTTAGTGACTCCCAAAGGTGTGACTTCTTCAACTCCAACCTTAGTTTTTTGGCCTTCAACAACATAAAATGTACTTTCCTTCTCACTTTCCATTTTCTTCCTAAGTTTAGTCATCATCTCTTGTGTTATGCCACTCATTTTGGCTCAATTTTCAATGTGTTTCCTTATTTTTCTTTATATTATCAGTGCCTTTAGTTCACTATGAATTTTCAATGATGACTCCTCATATGTTCCAAATCTAGGTGTAGAAGTATCAATAGGTTTTAACAAAAGTACATCAGCATGTAAAGTAACTAATTTACCATCTACTTCATAGCCTATAGATGATATGCAAGAAGTTCTAGGTTGAACTTCCTATAACATACATGTATCTGTATCTACTATTTAAAGCAAATATCATTCTTGTACTTTTCAACTATTTTGTTTGGGATTCTCTCTTAAGTGCAGTTTTCCTTGAAAATATATATAAAGTATCCCAACATGATAGTATTGAAATTCTCTCCTAATTTCCTAATGCATTGCTTAATTTTCATAACTACTTGTTGATCTTTTAATCATGTAATATAAACTATTCCTAGAAATTGATTCTGCAGATAGAAGAACATACATAATAGGATTGAACTATATTTAAATGATTTTTTCTTATATTTCTTAATCTTGTCCATGTTCACAAATAATTGGCTCCTCAACATCTCACATAAGTCATACTTTGCATTCTCTTTCATCATTATGTATGTAGCATGAATTACTTCACAAGTACACTGTTCAACTGACTGGACTAGTATACTCTGTATCCAACCACCATTGAAGTAAATATCACTTCCTTGTCTTCAATGTCTTTGATAGTCATTAATCTTTGATCTTGTTTAGATTTGGTCAAGTGTGTAACCAAACTATCATAAATAGTCCATAGAGTTGGTGCCTCACCGGTCACATAGAATCTGGTATCATGATTGATTAATTCCTTTGTGATCTTGTGAGGTCTTTCCAACCAAATAAATTGACCATGGACTCTTCTCAAAAAAAATCTAAACCAGATTTGGATAAAAAATCATCAGGAATCTTGACTGCATATGTAAATCCTTTATACATGAAATTCATGTTCTCATCCTTCAAATTTACATCTTTGCTTAAGGTAATGATTTCATCATAAATTTCATCAGCTCCAATATCTTCCAGCTTACAGTGTTTGAGCGAATGAATATATTTTGTTACTAGTACACCATAGGGTATCAAAGATAGGGTGCCCATAGGGTCATTCTCGTTAGCCTTCAATGGGTGTATCTTGAATATGGGTCTTGGCTCATCCATAACATCGATCAACACGAGAGTATCCATAATGACAGAAATAGCTCTTAGCAGTAAAACTCTGGTAAAATCTTCACTCAATAAGAAATAACCTCCACTTTCACCGATAGGTGTTCTACGATAAGTGATACAATTCACCGCACGAAATCTAAATTAGCACACAAGAAATTATCACAATCACTTTAGAATGTTTACAAATGTTCTTTTGTAAACTCGCAAGAATGTAAAGTAACAATAGATTTTATTGTTTCATCTTTATATCATTGAGAATGTAGTCATTGTTTTCAATAGTTACATAGTGCTTTTTACTGATAACAATTGTTATAACATAAAAACCATTATATGCACACACAAAACCAAATATAGAACTTTATTTTCACTAACAACATTAAATCACAAATAGGCTTCTCAATATGCATATGAATCTTACCTCTCATTCACTAATTGGGGGTAGTTTAGGATATTTCCTTTTATTTCTCCCCTAAGTCATATCAGACTTTATTCACGAATGGATTCTCCATATTTCCTGAATCTATGGATCTCTCAGTCAACTCTAAAGATTTCAATTCATCTTTATTCACCCATGTCTTCTTCATTTCAGTCCTGAATTCTTGAGCACCAAAAATTTTCCTACCTTTATCATTCGCATCTTTGATCACCAGTTAGCCTCTGGTATTCTTTCTTGCTCTATATGACCTATCAATATGGCCAACTTTGTTACAAACATAACAAGCCATACCTATTTGATTCAAAATTCTAGCATTGCCTCTAACTGGCCTTAATCTAGAATTCATAGCCATATGTCCATTGTTGTGATAAATAGATTAGGTAACATCTAACTGGTTACTCTAATTATTAGGTCTCTAATATTTGTAATCATAAGACCACTGATTATTGATTCTTTCCCTGCACACATTACCTTTATGTCCAAACTTATTGAAGTAATAAGAAGTTCATTGGAATGCATTAGATATAGCATAGTACTTATCAGCTATATCATAGGAATTATTTTATCTAGTAGTAGAACATCTATGTCTAACATTGGGATCTATAGGTTTAAGCCAGCATGCATTACCAGTATGACCTTATGATATTTAAAATATACTAGTCTTTACCTTCTCTTACCAATTTTATTGTTCACCTTGGGTGTTGAATTGTCTCCTGCATTGATGTCCTTGGTGCTAGATGATTCACCAGCTTCAAAGTTTTAAAAACCTAGAGCTTTTTCTTCTCCATTCCTCCTCTAACTAGCAAGTTGTTCATCAAGTTTAGAAGAACTCTTATTGAATTTATCCAGTATATTATTTGCACCTTTAATCTCTTCTTTCAATTTTTCATTATCTTTTCTCAACCCCTCATTCTCTCTTAAGATGACAGTATTTTATTCATTTGTGTCATGTAAGTGTTCATTCAATACAATAACTTCTTTCTCCCATCTGAATACTTACTCCAACTTTTCTGTTAGGATTTAATCTTTAGCCTTTAGGGAATCTTCAACAATTTCCTTTGTATCCTTAGAAGCTCTTCACACATCCTGATAGATTAAATTTCAATCTCTCTTTTTAGATTATCCACCTCTTCTTTAAGTCCATTGTTCTTATCCAGCAGATTTTCAATTGCTTCCTCATATTTTTTGGACACACTAGCTTCAAATAGTTTCTCAATTTAATCTTGGATTTCCATCAATTTCTTAGTGAGTTCTCTTCATTTTTCATGGGAGTGAATCATCTTTTCCTTTAGTTCATTTATTACTCTATTTTCATCCTCAAGCTACTTCTCATACTTGTAACTCTCCATGTTAGTTTTTAGGGATCTTTTCCTCAAGTGGTTAAGATTAATATCAAGAGGACCAACACTCTTTATACCAATTTTTAGTATGCACAAGCACTGTGAGGGGAGGTGAATCAATGTAAACAAGTACTTAATAAATTTCACCACTGATCTAACAAAGCTAATCAACAACTTCCAAATAATTAAACATGCCTCTGATATTATCACATAGAAGTAAACAAAATAAACCATCCACAAAAGCATCACATACGACACATAGATTTTTCATGTAGAAACCCATGTTATAGGGAAAAAACCATGGTGGGGATGACACCCACAAAACACCTTACTACGGTAAAAATGTTTTCCCTGTTAGGAGCTACAATACCCTTTCTAGGGTTCACCCTATTAAAAGTGACTAGTACCTTGTTAGAAGTACCAAAAGACTCTTTAGAGTCTACCTTGTTAGAGAATTTTAACCTTCAATTAGAAGTCACCCTGTTAAAGGATTTACAATAAAGACCTGTTAGGATCTACCTTGTTAAAGGATTTAACCTGCTGCAACTATTAGGAAACAATAGTAATGATGATATATAGAATGACATTGATTTCCTATCAGATCCTCTATGCTCCTTTTCTCTTTGACGTACTAATCTCTACTTATTCAATCTATGATCATTGTACCTAAAAAATATGATCGTCACCCTAAAGCACATGATTTAGATCTCCTTATATTTTGTGTTTTAAGTGGATTAAGACCTAAAAAGCTTCCATCAAAGTTGACACAAAATATTTAAAAAAATCCTCCAAATAAGCATCAATCATACCTAACACGTCACCCCTAAATGTAATATACATTTCCATAAACAATATCCAACCTTAGATCCACTGCCTTAGCTGATTCATCATGAAATTATGATTGGTGACCCAGTAGGTACACTTTCATACACATAAAAAACATAAGTCACTCAAAATATAAAATTAGTTGTCATAGTTAGAACCATAGATTCCTCATACCATTTGAATTTCTTGTTTATGTTTGCATTATTTGATTTTATCTATAACTCGACATCTACCAATTTAACTAACTGAAACAATTCTTCCTATATACCTCTAGTACAACGATCAACACAGTTAATTGTTTTTCCCTTTACCGATCATGTACGAATGTTACTTGTTTCTCTAATCATATTAACTAATCATTTTTCCATCAATGACAACCAATTGTGTATCTTCATATGACCAATCTTCAGATTTCCTCCAAAAACTATCATAATGCCAAAAAAATTGGGTTGAGGGGGCATTTTTAGACAAAGGTTTATTTGTATACTCTTTTCAATTTCTTTTTGTCTTGCTACATTGATTATACCATGTTTCTCCCTTTTTACAATGACTCGGTCTAAATTTAGAGAATATTTGATTGCCAACTTTTCTCTCAAACCATTAATATCTAGAATATCATTATTTTTTCTTTGGATCTAATGACCAAACACAATAGTTGAATAAAGGGCCTTTGCATTTTTGCTAGAAACTGATTTAGTGTGATAAATATTACACCCTTCCCTACTATGCTCCAAAGAATGACAGAGAACACAAGCATTGTGTGGATCATCAACTATTACATTTTACACCCACATTCCATTTTTAGATATTGTTTTAATCTCAATTGGTATGTTATTTCTCGTATCTACTAGTTTATAGACCCTAGTAGGTGTTGAGGGATCATGAAATCCAACCAAATAATACTTAATGAAAATACAAAACTGATTAGTCATTATTTAAATAAGATGAAGTTCCCTATATTCCAATGGTAAATGCTTCATTTGAAACATGACAAGAACATATCTACTATCAAAGTCTGAAATATTAAAATTTGGTCTCTAGGCATTTATACACAATCTAGAACCCTCAAAATCCCAAGCCTTATTTTTGAAAACAATATCTATTTATGTGTTTGCATGGAAGAGAAAAAAAAATATTCCCCAAGAAAAATATAAATAGAAAATTTGAGGAACCCCTTCTCATTCATTCAAAATTAAATCTTTTAGAGTGTCTATTTAAAGAGTATGTTTCCAAAAATTACATATTAGAGCTCTCTTCCTTAGGTCTTGTATTTGGGGATCGAGTTGTTCTTGAGGAAGTGTGATAGAGACCCTAGCTCATTCCTAAGGAAAATCCTTATTAGGCCAGAATAGTGATGCATTCTTAGGTTTTTTTTCAGAACACTTACATTTTCATTGCATCTTTCGATGAACGATTGTGCCTTGCTTCCTGCCTGCATGGCTTATTTTTTTTTTGATATGATGTAATGCAAATTTACTAAAACCTTGGCTTGATGATGATAGATTTAGATTGAAGGGATCCTATATTGTGTTAAAATTTTCTAAATTTAAGAATTTTAAGTTCATTTTTAAAAATATGACCCCTTGTTGAATCTCCAGTTCTAAATAGACTCTCTAAATTTGTCCTGATTTCAATAGGAGTACTTAAAGATTCATTATGAAAGTGTAAATTTAGACATTTATAGACAAACAAAAATTTATATATGCTTCATCAAATTTATTAAACAACTTAGGCAATTATGAAATTATATAGGTTTGGTTGCCAATTATATTGTTATCCAATTTAAACCATATTTCCTTAAGTAGATTTTTGGTTGTGATTTTGACTCAAAATAATCGTAAGGAGTTAGAATGTGAATTGTTGTCTAATGTATTATGTAGAAGTGCATAAATAAATGGTTAATGAAATAGAACACAAGAACAACAATAAAATTCAACATTTTTCACTTATCTCAAGAGTCACCCTCACATAAATATCACAATGGTGTTCTTTTATAGTATAGTGTGAATACAAATCCTTTCCAAAATTAAAATAGTGGTAAGGCCTAGAGTGATGAAAAGTACATCAAAACATCTATAAAAATAAGTCATGTATCTTTTCTTAACACTAACTTAAATATGCAATATCTAAAAATAATAATAAAATTTAGTCAAACCCAACATCGATGGAAAGTGCTCATCTTTATAATTTGATGATATACTGTTCGCTAAAATTCAATATATGGGGAAAAATTTATTAATTTTTAAAAATAGAATTTATTTTGCGGTAACTTTCTTCATATTTCTTTTACTTCAGAATTGGTTTTTGAAAAATCTACTAACTCAATGAAAGAGATAATAGAAACCTATAAACATTTTAAAGCTTGGAAAAGAACCCAGAAAATGTTTTTTACTCTAGCAAGCAAAAATTAAAACATAAATTGAATTTAACCTTCAACCAAGAAAAAAATGGTCATGTGATGCATTTTGTAAAAAGAAAATTAGGACATGCACAATATCTATAAAATCTAACAAATATGAATATAGTTTCTTAGGGTGCGAAATGAAACTAGAAATCATTTTATGATTTGACTAGCAGAAGACACAACTTTGATGCAAAAATGAAAATTTCTCCAATCTTTCTCTAATTTTGGTGAAAAGACAACAAAATTTGACTTTCTTGAGCGTCATGGATGCCACAGAAAAAATTTAAAAGATACCAATATCGCTAGAATTTTTCAAACAACCAGATGATAAAACCTTTCCTGTTCTTTTATTAATTTTCAAGATCATATTAAAATGAAAAAGAAGAACATACTGAGTTTTGCAAAACCCTACAGAAAAATTACTACCCTCGACTCTCACCATCCCCTAATCCCTAATGGTCCCCTCCCTCAAACGTCTCAAATAATTCCAAACTAGAATCTCTATAGCATCTATTGTACCATGTAAGAATATGAAAATACGAATACCCTAGAATATCTAATGTACATGAATTAAAAAAAAAATGTAAATGATACAAGATCAAAATGGCATCATAGGGATAGCCTCCATGAGAGAACTACAAATGTTAAACAAGAAAAATGGCATCAGGGGAACACAAGAGAAAAATCTAGAGAAGACAATTACAATGTAATAGAATGAAATTACAAGACTAAGTAGAAGTAAGTTTATATAGGAAATGAGAGGGAAGAGGTTGAAAATATAATAAGTGGGAAAAGACCACCATAATAGCCTAAAAGAGGAAATGTTAACTTCCATGTAATATATAAATACCTTGTACCCACTCCCACAATTACTCACTTTATTAATCCTAAACAAGCTTAACTAAAAGTGTTGAGAAAACTTAGGCATAGGAAAATAAATAACCAACTAGAAAGTAAAAACCTACACTAATATTGTTGATTTGAATTATTATAATATAAAGATTATTTTTACAAAATATTAAAGTTATAAATTTATAATTATATACAAAAATATTTTCATGTTTATATTTCCATGTAAAATTATTTATAAAATTGTATTTAATAAAATTACATAAATTTTAATTAAGAATACAAAAATTACAAGTAAAATTATAATTTCTTTCATTTATCTATTACCTTATTTTTTATCCTATTTGACTTAAAGTTAAAAAAATTAAAATAAGAATCCTTCTGTGATAAATGTGAAAGAACAAGGATTCATATTTTTGTTTATCTTCTACAGTACACTCTAACTAAATGTAAGTAATAATAGAAAATGAAATCCTTAGGCTTTGACTATGTGCATAATTTAATATTTAAATGATGGTATGAAAAATAAAATAATATTATTGTTTATTTATCATTGTATCATTATGTGTCTCAATTGATGTAAACAATAATAAAAAGAATTAGGAAGAGACTATGAGGGTTTAATTAGAGTCTTTGAGGATACATTTAGTGTTCGGTGAGGCAACTAGCTCTATTGGTTGCAGACATTTTAGTTTCCCTTTAATATTATTAGATTCATTTTTTGAAAGGTCTCTTTGGTAATAAAGATCATGTATGGAACACTTTGAAACTAGATTGCAGACAAATATTAACACAATGAGGGGAGTAGTATATAGAGATTAATTTTTTGTTGGTTTGAATTTAAAGGCATCATCACAAGCATTGACACATAATTTATATGCAACAAAAGAAAATTTGTTTTAATATGTAAGGAATTGCAAATTGAAATGGGTCTTGAAGTATATAACTTCTTATACATATTTTCTAATACAATTGCATTTCATAAATATCACTCATTATAGAGAGAGTTTGAAAATTATATTTGAGAAAGCCTGCCATATGACCATAGGGGAAACAAAATTGAGGATAATAATCACGGATAAGAATTACTTCAAGATAAATATTCTAATAGAACAATTAAAAACTACATAGATTACTAGTGAATGAAACATAATCATGGATAGCTATCAATTATCATCCACTTATTAACATTATGGCCATATTTATTGGTGTTTTTAAGTGTTGTATGTTGTAAGTCTCTCTCATATGCTCTAAACACACATTTTACATAATTTTAGTTAGGGACCACATATGAACATCCCCACTTTCACTAATATTATCACATTATCACTTCTCTTCCTTAAGAGAGACTTCCACTTTTAGTGGAATTATAACTTAATCACCTTTCCACCTTATAGGCTGGTCCACCTTTAGTGAACATGTGACACTTCCATTTTTCAACCTTTGGATTGTGATCTACATTTTTTATGTGTGTATCACAATATCACTTAACCATATTAAGTGGCTGATAATTAAGCACTTTATGCATCATATTATAATATTAAGATAATTGTCATAGTCTTATGCCTTCCTATGTTTTAGGTTGACCTTTTTAACCAAGGGGTCATATTTGTAATATAATTTCAGTTAACTGGAGCTATTCTAATCCATTTTTAGTGAGAATATAATTTATTCTTTTCATATTGATTATATCTTGTTATTTTACTTTATTCTAGGCCTCTATATATTGGGTAGATATCTCTATATTCAAATCTAACATGGTATAAAAGCACATTGGATTCCATTGGATAGTACTTTTGAGAAATTTTTGGTGTGAATTGGGATTTTATTTTTGTAAATTTCTATCGCAGGTCACTTGGAGCTTGTTCTTTAAAATTTGAGGTAACCATTCAATTTAGAAGACCCAAATTAGTTAAGATCGACTATTAATTCAAAAAAAAAAAAAGTTGGCTGAACTATGTCAAAAACAAAATTACCTTAAATGGAAGTAGGGGCATCAAGATTACTCTACATCTTCGAGGTAATTTTCAAATAGAAATATCTCAGTCAGTTGGACTTCTTTTCTTTATCAATTTTTATTTAATTGTTTTGGCTAGAGGTTTGTGCTCTACATAGTGGTTCAAGTGTATTTTTATTTTAATCTATATTTTTTCTCTAAAAATTAAGTAATTTTAATTTTGCAACTTTTGGGGTCACCAATAGACCGACTGACACAACTGACATGAGGTATCAACTAGCAGGGCTAACCGACTACCAGTACCGATGAGCAGTACCGGCTAGTAGGTCTTATTATGGTATTAGGCAAATTTTGAAGCCACATTCTGAAAACAAGGATCAATGCATTTGGGTGGTGAATTTGCTCTTGAATGTAATTATTGTATTTGAGCAAGGATTCTGGGTTTTCTTGTTGGTTCTTTCCCGGATGAGCTCTTGAACCCGTTTTTATTAATAAATATATTTAGTGGCTAGCCCACTTTTGTTTAAAAAAAAAAAAACTTTTGAGGTTTCATTCAAGTTCATTTGAACTCCTTTTTACATGTAATTTTTTTTAACATGCAATATTTTTCCTATAATTGATGGTGGTGCTATTATTTTGTAGTGATTTTGATTAAAATTCATAATTTTGGTACATGGCAACATTCAACTTAATTTTTCAATTGTAATGTGTAGATCCTCTAATTTGGAATTGTGCATCCTGATCTAAATATGTTATAGCCTAATTGTGGAAATTTTAATCACTAAAATGGAAAGTCAATAAATATATATTATTTAATTTTAAAAAAAAATTAATAAATTTAAAAACTGAGATTTCATATTAATAAGATAATTGTGGAAAACATTTTTTTGACAACCTAACAAGCCCATATTAGAAAGCCATCAGTTGTTCCATGTGACAAACATCAAGGGTTGGTTATTCTTATTTTATTGGTAACATCCCAATTAGAGGCATCTTAAATAGTTAGCAACGTTTGGACATATTTTTGGCATAGCTTCTTCATCGTGTTTCCAAATTTTCATTACTTTTCCAATCTCTTATATGACCTATGTTGTAAACACTCTATAATAAAGTGCCATATTATTTAGTCTAAGTTATTATTTCATGCTTTTTTGGATGTGATATTCCTATATTTAGTCAACCAAGCACTATATTATGAGACTTGGTGATGTAGTCATGGATGGAGGGACCTCAATGAGATTTTTCTGAGTCATGTAGCTCATGTCAACATATTAAAATCAATAGTAAAAAATCATTAATGACTTGGAAACATGCAATCTCATATCTTCGCATTAACACAGATTCATTAATTTACATCAAATTGGCCTGCAACATGCATTTTACACTCTAGGAATACATGTCTAATTTATAATCAAAATCTAGATCTAAACCAAATACTAACCCTCTAGAGGTTATTCTTCCCATAGACCACCAAAAAAAGATCAAATGTATCAATATATAGAACCTTCGTGAGAAACATGTTGGCCCAGATAAACCACATTTTCCAAGAACAATAAAATGTCATACCAGATATAGGTTAGGACCCAAATCATAAGGATCTTGATTCCAAGTTGTTTAAATTAAGTGTGATCCAAGAGAGACATTGTCCTAAGATGAAGGAACATCATGATATGAGCCACAAATCTTTGGCGATTGGGAAATTACTTCTCGAGATCGAAAAACTCCAATTGACTATTAGTACATGAACAACACATAGGCCTGCGAAAGAAACCAATAAATTTACACTACAAAGTATCAGATTGAGATTTGAACCTAGAAAAAGGTAAAACATGATTTCTAGAACAAACCCTGAGATCTGCAATAGAAACTAAGCCAAATTGAAATAATGTCACAAGAAACATAGAAACTAACAGAATAAGAACAAACTGAAAAAGGAAATATTTTTGGGTGATGCAAGATTTCCAACAACCCAATGATGCTCTTGCATCAGACACCCCCTAGTGATAATAATATGTTGCATGAGATGAACTCATGTGCATCTTAAAGGATTTATGATGTAAATCTCACACTCATTCTTGATCCAAATATCCTCGTTATCTATATCAGTCTTTCTCTTTACCTCTTTTCTATGCTTCGTTGAATTCTTCAACTTCATCTTCTTTGCACCTTCTTTTCGCTTCTCCACATCCCTGTACAATAGTCATGGATGTTTATTACCAATTCATTTCTTCTTCACATATGATTTATCTCTATTGCAAGACTCCATATTATCTACAACCAAGGTCCTTTAGTGCACACATTTACCTTCCTTACCATCAACTTTCAACTTATTCTATGATCTTATCTCAAGATCTATCTTTAGATCTATGAAATCCTCATGATTCTTCTTCTCAATACAACTACTCTTCACAAGACTCAATTTCCTTGCTCCCTTATCTTTCTCCTTTAATGAAGCAAAATAAAATTTCTTCCCATCATTCTCTATGGTAACCAAGTTTCTTCTACAATTATAGTTGTCTCCCCTATCATATTGTGAAGGTCTACCCAATAGAAGATGACAAGCACTCATAGACAAGACATCACACAAGACTTAATTTCCTAAAGGACCAATACTAAATTTCACCAAGAAATTATCTTTCACCTTTACCATATTATCATCTTTTAACCAAGTTATCCTATAAGGAAAGCAATTTCTAAGCCTCTTCAAACCAGGTTGTTGTACAATCTCTTATGATACCAATTTATTGATACTTATACTATCAACAATAACCTTGAAACACTTACCTCCTAATTTACATATAATCCTAAAAAAATAATTCTTACTTTATGAAGGTTTAGTCTCCACTCTACTTTTCTCCATCAAAGCTCTCCTAATCAAAAGAAACTATCCCATCTCAGGTTCCAAGATATTGTCCTCTACTGCCTTAGCCACCTACTCCTCATGTGTCATAAAGATCTTGTTACCATTACCTTTACTAGATCCCTCAGAACATTCATAAGATCTATCTTCAATTTCTCCACACTTGAAATACGTACCCTTGAATTCCTTGCTACCATGTCCTCTTCTTTGTGCCTTAAGATCTGATTCTTTATTCCACTTAGCTTTTTATTCCTCCTCAATTGGTTGCTTTTGGGTATGTGCAGGATCATGGTATGCCAAACCAGGCCTTAAGTGGCAATGAAAATTCAGAAAATAATAGTTAGGAAGGTTGATTTAAAAATTTGGACAAGTTATCAATCTTATATCAAAAATGTGTAACAAGAGAATCTGTAGAAAATTGAATCTAGTTTCTAATCTACTATCCCTTCTTTAAAAAAAAAATTCTATATGGTAAAATTTCAAATTTCAATGCAGTAGTATGAAAATTTCAGGAAAAAGATAAGAAGAAGGTGTATGTCTGACCACCTTAAACATAATCAAATGATAATATTTTTTTACAAGATTCTAAATATAAGTAGTAGACTCATGTTCGGATGTGATGCATATTTTTTTGTAATTTTTTTCCAAGTAAATAATTTATTATGATTTTTCTACTATAACTTTTCCAGAATATAAACAATCTCATGTCTGACCACCTTAACTTAGTCTAAAATTCATCAAATTGATTTTTTTAAGTTTTTAATTGTAGTAATAAAAGAATAGAATGTGACTCATGTTTTAGATTTCAAAAATGTTATAATGTTTGAATGTTATAGTTATTTTTCAATCAGTCTATCAATCAGGACTAAAAAGATAAGAAGTAGGCGTATGTGTGACCACCTTAAACACAATCAAAATGATAATATTTTTTTAATAGATTCTAGATATAAGTAGTAGATTAATGTCTATATGTGACGCATATTTTTTTGTAATTTGTTTCCAAGTAAATAATTAATTATGACTTTTCTTCTACAAATTTTCCAAAATATAAAAACTCTCGTGTTTGACCACCTTAACTTAGTCTAAACTTCATCAAATTAGCTTTTTTTTTTTTTTTTTTTCTTGTAGTAGGTCAACTATAGAATGTGATGCATGTTTCAAATTTCAAAAATGATATACCATTTGAAATTTATAGCTATTTTTTAGTCAGTCTGCCAATCAGGACTTCTTTTTCACATCGCCACTTTTTGGCATACCATGATCCTACACATACCCTTCTCCTTACTTCTACTCATAAAATTCTCCTTTCCTTTAGGATTACTCTGATGGATTCTCCTTACTTTATATTATGTCTTAAGAGCATATTGGTAAGAATCCTCTAATACATAAATCCCTAGCATACTGGTGTAGGAGCACCTAGGCTAACCTCCATGTCTGTTCATTTTTGGCTTGTACATTACATTAGCCAAGTCAAGATAGGTTATTTTTTTTTGGCCCTTAGTAGGTATTTTCAATGTAGGCTAAGTGAGTTAGTCATTAGGACTAAGCTCACATAAATAACCATTGTTAGTAGTATTTTCAAATTCTTAGGCTTAGTGGTTAAGTATGAGGTTAGAGTCATGAATGTGTCCAAATCACTTAAATGTGGACATAGAGATGCCATAGGGTCTTAAATGATCTTGGATCCTCGAATTGAAGAGGTTAGAGGTCCTAAAATGTAGGGAGAAGGCATGAATGAAAAGATGCCAAAAGTTGCTAAATTGTTGTCATGACAACATTTGCAATGATTGCAAATGTTACATGTAACATGGTTACATCAGATTCTCCTTGAAACTAGGAGTGGGGAATTGACCAAAAAGGCCCTAGAATGGTGGAAGAAGGCATCTAGTGTATGGAAAGACTTGAACTAAGGAGTTACTTTTTCATATTGTGACAAGTGTGAAGTGAATAGAGACTGTAATTTTGAAATTTTCAGTAACCCTGAGCATTTTGTGTTGACAGTCATATGTAGTGGATTGAAAGACTGAGACTAGTGATTATTTTGTGTTCTTAGAGTAGTTTGAAGTGTTTTTCCTTTAGTAGTCAAGTTTCTTTGTGGTTGTTTGAGGTGTTGTTTAAATTTTTTTCAGTTTAGGAGACTCACTGGTCTTATTCAGACCAGTCAGTCTAATCATGGCCCCCCCATGTAATCTAAGCATGGGAAACATCTAATGGTAGACGGAAATGCTAGGGGAGTTATTAGTGTACATAGTTGTAGAGTTAGGAGTCCTATAAAGGCAAGTTACTATTTTTAGATCCAAGCCCTAGGCAAGCATGTACTGTCTGGTTAGAGCTTTAGAGGAGAAACATTGAGCTTTCATGTGCAGGGGAATAAGGTATTGTACGATCCAAGTACATTTACAATTAGTATTTAGTGCTACCTTGACATGCTAGGTTGGTCGAGTTCATGCCAATCAGTGAAAACAAGTTTTGAGTGAGTTTTGGATAGTGTTACAGACTGTCCTAATTTTTAGGCCTATTAGCCCTATAAGACCTATTTTATAGGAACCCCATGTACGGATAACTTAGGCATCTGAGAATTACAAAATCCTTTGTAAAATGGAAAAGGGTATTTGGACATGGTCTTATATTTTTGAGGTCTTTGGAAAAGTTTTGCAAGGATTGAGAAAAACAAACTGTGTAGGGCTACAAGGTAGTGAGCTCAATTAGGCCTCTTGAAGACATAAACTTGGAATCGACTGAAAATTGAAAGGAGATTCCTCAAGATGGATTCCAAATTGATAAAATGAAATTTCTACATGGTGTTGGACACCCCTGAAAGTGATTCTATTGGAAACACTGAGAGGGGGGGGTGAATCAATGTTTAGCTTATTATTCAAATTCAGCAACTTAAACATAAATCAAATATAAATCCAATGAAGCTTAACACAAGAAAATAGAACATTTGATATGATTATGGGGAAACCTTGATTAGAGGAAAACCCCAGTGAGAATTAGTACCCACAAATATTGTACTAGTATAATGAACCTTTTAAAGTTCCTTTGCCTTGTTAGAAGCAGTCTTTACAATATGAGTACAATGACTTGGTTAAGGGTCTGACCCTGTTAGGAGTCTTATACAACTAACCCTGTTAGGGGTGAGGACTCACTATTCAAGAGCTCACTGCTCAAAGAGAAAGAAGGCTACAACCTCCTGAGAATAGATATGCACTATATCCAAATATGAACTGTTGTATGTGACACAGATGTCTGATCAGTTCCAGTTACGTGCTTATGCTCTTAACTTCTTTAATGGATCTCTCTCATACTGCTCTACTATACATCTTCTCTGACTATTTCGATGACACTTCAAATGTATCTTTTCATTACATATATATATCTTTACGCTTGTATAGATGCGACTAGAAACAAGACCTTAGTCGGCCCAAAAACATAATACACAACGCTTCCAAACAAATTGGTTTAAGTGTGTTTACAATAATGTTTAATAAATGATTAAAAACTTAATACAATAGGTGCTTAGCCTTTACATAACAAAATATTACACATCAATCAAAATTATGAAGTTGGCTTTATACTCTTTATTCTGGACTGTTGGTGTACTTGTTCTTTTTGTAACTTGTTCATACTGTGATTCTGTACCATGCATGTATAGGGTAAGAATAATAACATCCATAGAGCTTAAGTCTAAATGTGCATATCTTGATGTAGTCGCACGCTTGTGCGCTAATGCCCTGATTGACTGCAAGTCACTATTTTGTTTTGTCTTCTACACTTAGTCAATTTTCACTTCATAGTTAACTATCAAAACTTCATATGAATTTGTTGCCATAATGACAACACAAAATAAGCTATATAATCCCTGGGAGTCAACTTTCTAGCAATCTCCTCCTTTGTCATTAATGGCAACAAAGGAATGTGGCCAAGTTACTCAAAATTGACTAACACCCAAAAACTATATATCATTATACTTTATAATATATACTACACATATTCCTTGTATATTACTCCCCCTTTGACATTAATGACAAAGGTGTCAAAATTGTAAGTCTCTAGATACTTACTCCATATATACATCTAGATATACAACCTGAAGATTCTTTATCTCTTGCTACCAAAATGCCTTCACTGCATCAACTGTCTGGAGATGGGCGCGTAGAGAATAGGTGAGCTTCTCCATTTTTATCAAGTCCATGCAGGGACCTTGATCATATGTGAAAATAGTAGCATCAATATGTTTGATGTTATCATCGAGAACTGCTAAGGAGGGTGCAAGTGCATTTCTCAACTGAGTCTGTCGGATCCTTATCTTATTGATCTCCATTTTGGATTTTTCTATCTTGTCAAGCTGACCTTGATAGATACTGCTGCAGATTTTTATTTATTGTGTGGATGTCTCGACTGATTTCCTAACACTGTCAACCAAAATGTCTTCCTCCTCTATCTTCTTGATATTTTTAGAGGTGAATTTCACCCTGTCCATGTAGTTAGCAATTACATTTCTGCCTTTAGCTGCCAAATCTTTCAACATAGACTGCCCAATCTTCAATGACCTTAAATCTAAGGAAAAATTCTTTGTTAGTTAATTCAACCTTTCCTTTTTGTACTCATCTTCTGCAATTCTAGTAGCTGAGTCTACTAAACTTGTAAAATGTGCTTTAAATCTTGTAAGTATACTATCTACATCATCCATAGACTGAATTTTTTCTACTTTCTTGTCCGTGGGTACTAGGTCATTCAAAATATTTACTGATTCTAAGAAAAGAGGATTCCTCATAACCTATTTCTCTTTGGCCTTTTCCATGGCTAGGACATTGATCTTGATCAGGTCTTCTTCTCCCCAAGCATCCAAACTTGCTGAGTCAGGAGTTAAACTTGACAACAATGAGGTAGATGGTTGAATGGATGGTGTGAATATGGTATTCTGACTAGTTTCCATGCACTCACTTTTAAATGGGATCTCCATGACTGGTATCTCATTGTTTTGATTATCTTCCTCTTTGTTCAAATTTTTTGAATCTATAGAGGGAACTTTATCTTGTTGCAAAGATGTATCATCAGTGCATGCCTTCTCTATCTCTTTCGAGTTCACAAATTCTTTTCCAACTTTATCCATATCATTATCAGAGGCGGTCATAGATATATTGATATCATAAATCACTATATTATCCCATGAATCTTTTGTTGTATCAAAGGCTATTGAGACTAAGGGTGCTAAAACCAGTGGACATGTCTTAGGTGCTTTCTGAATTACTTGTTCTGCAACCTGCTTAGGAGGAACTGGAGTTTCCTTAGCTATAGGCGTCATTGATGGATAGATATGTCTATCTAGAAATACCCACTCAAATGCTTTCTGAGTCTCTTCACTGACCAGATCATACTCCTTATTCATGATATGGAAAACCCTTGTTTTGGTTCTTAGGTGCGGCTTTACTAAATCCAACATAATAACTTTCTCATCATGCAAGCACACCGGGAGAAGACCATCCAATGTTTCTTCTCTTATCCTCATATCCTCTTCAATTTCTTGCCTCTTTAACATATCAAGTATATTCCGCACCTTGTCTTGTATGACAGTCTTGTGTTCCAACACAATCCTTTTAAACTTAATCATATGAGAGATGATCATAGAATGAATCTCAAATTTTTCTATCTCTTGATATTTGTCATATACATTCTTGAGAGACTCTAGTCTTCCTTCATTGATAATTTTGTTCCTTAAGACATTAAGACTAGGTCTAAAACCTACCATAGGAGGAGCTTGTGTGTTCTTTACCTTGCTCCTTGTAGTTCTTGAAGATGGATGACTAGTGGGCGTTTCCTTCCTTCCTCTAGACTTCTTGTTAGGTACTGATGGTGGAGATGCATCCAGATCAATGGTGGTTGATGGCGCAGATATATCTTCATTTGATTTCTTCTTATTCTTCTTCTTGGGCATATCATCAGTCTTTTTTTGTTTTTAATTTTGTGGGAGACTTCTCAAATTCTTTGGCTATCTTAGCTTCTCTAGCTCTGTGAAGATCTTCTTGAGTAACACCACGAACTTTTAGGATATTTGAGGTAATCCTAGATGCCTTCCTTTTGTTCTCAGCACTGTATAGGATAGAAATCAACTTGATTTGTCTTTTCTCTGTAAGTGCCCCATCTAGGTTCATTGGAATCCTTGGGCGCAGATGGGAGAACTTGTGTATAACCTTCCAAAACATGTTCTTTGACTTCATAACCAAGAGGGTGAATCCATTTTGTCCTAGGTTCAACTGCCTCCATGCAAGTACAATCAATTTCCACCATGAAGCATATGGTGTCTTTGTACTTCATAACTATTTTACTAGGTATCCTAAACCTTTTTTGCATCTTCCTAAATGTCTTGATGTCCATGTCCATAGAATCCTTCACACTACTCTCTGATGTAGCTTTCAGTGAAATTTGTGACATAGTGGGTTTGCATCTGTCTAGGCAGAGATTTGCAACCTTTCCTAGTGTGTGGAAGTAGAGATATATGATCAGTGAACCAAACCTGAATATCTTTCTCTTGTCATGCTTGATAGTTTAGATGTTTTCAATCAATTGAGCACACAATATCTCACATAGGTTGTACTGAGTATAGTCTTTCACCATTTTTATTGTTGCTAAGACAGTGGCATTTTTATTGTTGCTAAGACAGTGGCTACAAATACATTGTTTAGTCTGCTTGCGTGCTGAAATTTATAACCTAGTATCATGGTAACTAGCTTGATGTTATCTTCCTTGATGGGATCAACTATCATACTGCACCTATCACTCCTAGATAAGCATGCTTTCTCAACTTATTTCTTAACATCTTTACTAGTTGGAAGAACTGGTCCAGTCTTGGGTAGTCTAGTCATCTCATGAGTTAGATTAGCAGTGATGTGGATAGGAACCTCACCTATCCAGTATAGATCATCATGTATCCTGCTCAGTAATATCTTCACCCATTCTGGCTCATAGAACTCTTGCGCATTGGAATACTCAAAGATAGGGTCATCAATGAGATGCTCATATTCATCCTTGAATGTATAATCTTGTTTCATCATAGAACCCATGAGAGATACAATTTTGTTATCTCCAATTGTTTCCTTATTGCAATAAACATGTGTGTGGATGTCTTCTACATGTATGACTCCAAGCGGAGTCCTGAGAATTCTCCTTCGACATCATCCAATATGGACTTGAATGGATGCTTCCTTAAAACAAATCTCTTCCTCTCAGCAATGTCAAATACAATAGGGGTTGCTATACTTACATGTGACTTGGTTAAGTAGGGTTTTAAGATGATTTTGAAATGATGCAACTACCAGGGTTCTTTTTCAAATGTAATCCATTCATAGACCAACTAATCCTTCAAGCTGTAGTGCTTTGATGCTTGATGCCTATCTGCTTTCTGAATGCTCCAATCTCAAATGCAAAGTGAGGTCTTTAAGATCTTTTTCCAACTTATATAAAGATCAATTGCATTTAATGCTCATTGTTGTAAAGAGGTTTACAAAGAGAATTTCAAAAACTTTGTTATAAATGAAGTAAGGGAAATGCATGAATGCATACAACATTAATTCGTGATTACATGCATGAATCCATAGGCACATACTCAGAGGTGAGTATACCAGCCATGCAGGGGTTCAGAGCTAGAATAGCTCCCCCTAAGACCATGAGGGTCAACTATTCAGAAGTAGAAGGTGCGTCCACTGAGGATGCATCTGCTACCTTGTTCTCTTCAATATCCTTCTTTTCTTCAAACAAAGACTTCTTGGGATTCTCTTGTCCTTTTGTTCTTGATCTGTAAAACCTTGAGATATGTCCAGATTTTCCACATGAGTGAGAGATGATAGGAGGTCGGGTGTTGTTATTCATCATGCTGCATTGCTTACTTGTGTATCCATTATAGTTACATATCTGACATGTGATGTTCTACGAGTTTCTTTGAGGTTGATTTCTCTGATTGAATTGAGTTTGATTCCTTTGGTTCAGTTGTGGCTGATTTCTTTGATTTATTCTGCAATGAATAGCCCTATGACCAAACTTATTATAGGAGTAACAGTAACCATTGAAGGGTCTTACATTATTACAATCTCTTGCCAAGTGTCCATGCTTGTTACAGGCATAGAAAGTATGGTTGACTACCTTGTGCTTATCTTCTGCTTTAGTCTCTTCATGATTTTCAATTTTCTTTTCTTCTGAAAATTCTATTAGAGTTTTCTTTCTTTCTTATGATGAGTTGATCTCAATTTGAGCTAAAATGTAGCCCATACCAGTGGTGTCACCTTTTATCTTTTGTGCATAGAGTTGTGATTGAATCAGATCAGAGCTTGTGTGTAGTTTATCAATCTTGTCTTTTGCTCCTGATAATTCAGATTCAATTTTCTTCTTCATATTTTCCAATTTCAAGATTTTCATATTGGTTTGCATGAGTTCTTCATCCAACTATTTGTTTTATTTTTTCTTCTCTTCAATAGTTGTTAAGCTGTCTATTTACTGATCATTCAATTCTTCTATCTTATCTTTCAGAGACTTGTTCTCTTCATTCAGTTTCAAATCATTGGTGGAGCAATCTTTTAGTTCTTTCCTTAGTTTCTTGATAAGCATTTGTGAGCCATCAAA
>MU223304.1:3650929-3661424 GCA_018584345.1 Thuja plicata
TTCTCCTTTCTTAACTAAGTGATGTCTCTCTTATCAGGATCTTAAGGATGATAAGGACTCGAGTCCCTTGGGGGCTTGAGGGTTTCTTTATCCCTTTTGATTTTAATAAGATTGTCTTTTCTATATGCTCTCCTTTACCAAGAGTTTGTGTTGAACTCATACTCTTGCTAAAGTGGGGGCTAAATGTACAGTCGAAAAATGGAAGCACTTCCATAAGAGACTGGTTTAGCCTTCCGAGTGAGTGGTTTGGGGTCATGAAAAGTGCCTCTAAAAGGGTTCTTGATCTTGACATGGCTTCCCCCCTGACCTGCCTTTCTAACCTCCATTTCCTGACCTAAATTCTACATTCTGCGTCTCTGACCTGTGATCCTGGGATCTGGGGACAGGGTTGACCTCCTAGGATAGGGTTGACCTTGGCCCTGCCCTAGGACAGGCTTGACCTTGATCCTGCCCTAGGACAGGGTTGACCTTGGCCCTATCCTAGGATAGGACCAACCTCGCCCCTGTCCTAGGGTCCAAATCTCGGGAACTTTTGGTTTCCGGGATGTTGCTCTTCACAAAATGTCTATTTCTACTTCCGGGTCAGTTGTTTCAGGTTTCAAATCGGTTGATTCCTCAATTATACTTAATATAGGTCCTCTCCTAGGGGTAAAGTCTTAAATGGTGATTTAATTATCCTATGTAGGCCTCCTTAGAAGATTGTGCCCTAGTTTCATATAAAAGGGAGCTTTCTCCTCTCATTTTCTCTAAGCATCATTACGCAATTGAGAAGGATTTTCAAGTGCAATTCAAGCAAGGCAAGGAGAAAGATTTCAAGAAAGCATCCATCCATTCTCAAGCATTCAAGCATCCATTTTCATGAAGGAGATCCATTGGAGGCCATTGAAGGATTCAAGCTACATAGTGCCCTTTTGGTGATCTCCCCATCCACCTTCTTCAAAGCCTCTTCCAAATTCAAGAACCCATTCAAGACTTGGTGTTGGAGATCTAAAAGCGATTGATTGAAGACATCCTACATGATACATTCTGCATTCTAGATCCATTTGATGCATACATACTTGTGGATTCATGGATTCAAATCTTCCACAAGGGCTTCCATATAAGAAAGGTACAGGTTTGGGACTGTAAATCCGAGGCCAGATCTGGATACCCTTTTCGGATTTCTTTCAGACTGTGCGAACAGGGAAACTTTTAGAGTTGAGCAGATCAAGTTGGTAAAAGTGGTATAGGGTCAACCTTTTTCATAAGATGACATCAAATCAGAAAAATATTTCTAGGTTTTGTTCATCTCTGCGTTCCAGTTTTGGATCATACTTCAGTTTTTCTAGAAATAGCCTACAGACCTCAGAAAATAGTGTTCTTTGATCTATACTATTTTAAGGTTGGTACTTCATCTCATCCATTTAAATTCCTAGAACTATCATATACATTCCTTTCCATAAAAAATGGGAATTTAAGATCTTTCCTCTTTTCTCTCCTTTCCAAATAATTGATTCATTTATGTATTGATCCTTTTTGGGTTGATCAATTTGGATCTTTCCTTTGTGCATCTTGGGATGGAAGGGGAATATCTTATCTTTCCCCCATAGATTTCAAATGTTATATGTCCCTATGTTACATGATGGTGACCTCTCTCTCTCTATATATATATATATATACATATATATATATATACATACATATATATATATACATACATATATATATATATACATATATATATACATGTATATATACACCTGAATAGACGCGACTACAAACAAGACCTTAGTCGGCCCAAAAGATTAATACACAATGCTTCCAAACAAATTGGATGAAGCGTGTTTACAAAAATGTTTAATACATGATAAAAATTAATACAATAGGTGCTTAGCCTTTACATAACAAAAGATTACACAATAATCAAAATGATGAAGTCGGCTTCATACTTTGTATTCTGGACTGCTGGTGTACTTGTTCTTCCTGTAACTTGTCTGTACTATGATTTTGTACCATGCATGTATAGGGTAAGCATAATAACATACCATAGAGCTTAATTTTGAATGTGCATATCCTAATTTGGTCCCACGCATGTGCGTTGATGCCCTAATTGACTGCAAGTCACTGTTTTGTTCTGTCTTCTACACTTAGTCAAATTTCACTTCATAGTTAGCTATCAACACTTCATATGACTTTGTTGCCATAATGATAACACAAAATAAGCCATATAATCCCTGGGAGTCAACTTTCCAATAGATTCATGAAGATTAGTGTGGGAATTGGAACTTAGACTCTTCTAAGTGTAAGTTGGAGAAGTGGAAATTTGAATTGACTATAGGGTGTTAGTCTTTCAAAGGGTGAAGCACAAGTGGATACTCTTATAGGAGAGTAGGATTAGGACTTAGTTAATTATCTTAGTCTAATAAGGACCTAGAGGAGATTAGGATCATTGAAGAAGATAAAGAAGATCTTCTTAGTATATTGTGCAAGCAAGCCCATTGGAACACTCACATCATATCGGTATCAGAGCTTGATTAAAGATCAGGCTTGTGGTGGATGTTTCAGCCTACTAAATTAGTGGGAGAAAATACACCTGGAGGATAAGCAAAAAAAAAATTCATGGTGACTAATGCTGAGTTAGCCAAAAAGGTTGAAGAACAAGAATAAGACAACAAGTCGTTAAGATAAAGGTTGTCTCAAATGGAGAAACTCTTGGGAGAAGTCCAAGACAAAGCTAATAAGATGAAAGATAAGATTGACCAGAAAGAAGAAGAAGAAGCTAGAGAGAAAGGAGTGGAACTAGAAGAAGAAGCTCCAGCCCCTGACCCTGTTAGTGACAAAAAACCCTTCTTAAAGGAATTGAAGGCTTTGAGTGGTAAAGATTTGGAGGGTGTGCCACTATTTAGTGGACAAATGGATCTAGATTCAGTAGTGGATTGGATATATAGAATAGAGAACCATTTTGAATGTGATGGTATCACAGAGGCCCAAAAAGTGAATATGGCCAAGTCAAGATTGAGAGGTTCAGCGCTCACATGGTGGAAGTTTGTTCAAACTGAAAGAGAGAAGGAAGGAAAGAGTCATATTGCCATGTGGAAGGGCATGGTGACTATGTTGAAGTAGACCTATTTTCCTGATGATTATGAAGTGTAGCTACATAGGAGGAGACATAATCTTAGACAAAAAGACTTATATGTCCAAGACTACACTGAAGAGTTCAAAAAGTTGTGCCTATAGTCACAAGTGGTTGAAGATGAAAGCATCAAGCTAGCTAGGTATTTGAATGGACTTAAATGGTCTATTCAAGAAGACATGAGTCTAGTGAACTTCAAAACCATCCACCAATGCTATCAAATGGCCTTGAAGATAGAGGAAAAAGGCAAGAGGAAGAAAGAACAAAGTTCTAAAGGAAGAGGTAGAGGAAGAGATAGTAGGGGACAAAGAGGTGGCTATGGTGGGAGGAGTTAAGAATCAAGGACACAAGGAGAAGTCAAATAGAATATGAAGCAAGAAGCAATTTCTAGTAGAGGTGGTACAGGAAGGAACTCCAATTTCAGTGGTAGAAGTGGTGGACAAGGAAGAGGAAATTACTTTGCCAATATGAAATGTTACCATTGTAACCAAATGAGACACCCTACCTATAGGTGTCCAGAGAAGAGTAGTACTTCTCAAGGAGGTAACAAGAGGAATAATCTGGTCCAAGAAGACACAAGTGTAGCTGATAAACACCTATTGGTGTCATTAAACTTAGAGGAAGGTGAGAACCTCATGATCAGGAGAACATTGATCAAGGAGACAATCAAGGAGGAGCCAAGCCAAAGGAGGTCTTTGTTTAGAATCAAATGTAAGGTGTTGGGTAAAGTATGTAGGGTTATCATAGACTCAGGGTCTACTGATAATATTCTATTAGAGGAAGCAGTCAACAAGTTAGGCATGACAAGGATACCTCATACCCATCCTAACAAGGTAACATGGCTCAATAAGGGACAACATGTCTTAGTGAATGAGCAAGCATGGGTGGAGTTCTCTATAGGGAGATATAAGTACAAGGTACTATGTGATGTACTCCCCATGGATGAATGTCACTTTCTCCTAGGAAGGAAATGGCAATTTGACCACCAAGCTATCCATGATGGAGTGAAGAACTCCTATACTTTCAAGAAGGACAACATGACTTTCAAAATTTAGTCATTGTTAGAAGATGTAGAGATGAAGACAGTTGGTCCCAATGTACTAATGGTGAGTGAGAAAGAGTTCTTGGAAGCCATAGAGGAAGAAGAAGGAGTTGGATTTGCACTAATTTTGAAGCTCAAGGAAGAGGAAGACAAAACAATGAAGAGGACAGAGCTGCCACAAGAGATACAAGAAATGTTGCAAAAGTATGAAGGTATAGTAAGTGATGGACAACCATCAACCGTGCCCCCTATAAGACCCATAAGCCATAAGATTAACCTTATTCCTGGAGCTACCCTACCCAATAAGGCATCCTACAAGATGACCCCTCAACAGAATGAGGAAATAGCTAGGAAAATTCAAGAGTTACTAGAACAAGGTCTTATAAGGAAGAGTATTAGTCCTTGTGTTGTACCCAAGTCCTAGCCCCTAAGAAAGTAGGTACTTGGAGATTATGTACTAACTCTAGAGCCATCAATAGGATCACTATTAGATATAGGTTCCCTATCCCTAGGATAGAATACTTGATGGATTGTCTAGGAGGTGCAAGGTACTTCACCAAGATATATTTAAAAAGTGGCTATCATCAGATAAGGGTGAATGAAGTAGATGAGTGAAAGACAACCTTCAAGACCATTGAAGGGCTGTATGAATGGATAGTCATTCCATTTTTCTTATCAAATGCTCCATCAAATTTTATGAGGTTGATGAATGAAGTACTAAAGGATAACATTGGCAAGTTTGTAGTGGTATACTTGGATGATATACTCATCTTTAGTAAGACAAGAGAGGAACACCTCAAGCATGTGGAATTAGTAATTAAGAAGCTACATGAAGAGAAGTTAATGATTAACTTGGAGAAATTTGAGTTCATCAAAATAGAGCTATTGTACCTAGGATTTGTTCTATCTCACAGTAATCTAAAAATGGACAAAAGTAAAGTAGAAGCAATCATGAATTGGCCTACTTAAAGGATAACAACAGAGGTAAGGAGTTTTAATGGATTTGCTCGGTATTATAGGAAGTTCATAAGGTAATTTAGTGCTATTTTTGCTCCAATGTTGGACACAATCAAAGGAGGGATGAAGACCAAGTTCATATAGAATGAACAAGCCACTAAAAGCTTTGAGTTGTTGAAGGAAAATATTGCTACCCAACCAGTATTGGTCTTGCCAAGCTTTGAGAAGCTTTTCACAATTGAATGTGATGCAAGCAACATAGCTATTGGGGTTGTCCTAAGCCAAGAGGGTAGACCAGTAGCATTTCATTTTGAGAAGATAAGTGAAGCAAAGAAGAAGTATTATTCTTATGACCTTGAATTGTATGCATTGGTTCAAGCATTGAGAAAGTGGAGGCACTACTTGCTACCCAAGGAGTTCATTGTTTATTCAGATAATCAGGCCTTAAGATTTTTGAATTCTCAAGAGAAGTTGAGCCACAAGCACATGAAGTGGGTTGAGTACCTACAAGCTTACACCTTTAACATCAAACATAAGAAAGGTGTCTTCAATAAAGTTGCTGATGCATTATCAAGAAGAGATCTTACCATCCAAGAGATTTAGTTGATTCAGTTGAAGAGCATTGGAATAGATCACTTCAAGGATCTATATGTTGAAGATGAGGACTTTGCGTATATTTAAAAGGTATGTGCTGAATACAAGAACCATTTCCATAGTGAGTATGCTGAATATATTTTGCAAAGTGACCTTTTGTTTAAAGGAAATAAGCTATGTTTCCCTAGAGGTTCCATTAGGGAGAACATGATTCAAGAGAAGCACAATGCTGCTGTTGAGTGTTGTTTTGACACAAGCCAACTCGCTAGGATATCAAGATTTGATTTCCTCTCTTGAAAGAATAATAGAGTTATTCCCAAGGTTCTCCGAGATCGGGTCACAACCTTCTTGGTTACTCAGTTGAAGATAAATGTGATTGTTCATGAGGAGGCCTTTGCTGGTACATTCAAGACAACAAACTATAAAATACTGTTAGTTTCTTTTGTTTGGTATTTTCTATTTTGACAAGTATGGGTATGGTAAATAACATGCAGCTTTTGTATGTTTCAAGATAGCAATTTTTAGAATTTATAGAGATGAGGGTAACAAGAAATGTAGAAAATTGTAAAGACAAGTGAAATCCTAAAGACATAAACCGATGTAAACCCTTCCTTGTGAATTGAGTGCTGGAGAGATTTGGAACAACCCATGAAGCATAAATTAGACCGTCACAATTCACTACTCCATAGATGCAAGCATTTTGGAGAAAAGATATGTTTTACCCGTACAAGATATTCAAAATCTATCAAATTATGAAGCCACCAAGATGTGCGCACCCACGAGACAGATTAATCATTAAGCCAAAAGATGACCTCCTCCACACAATCGTCATAGCAAGGTAGATATACAACAGAAAACTCTAACTAAAATTAGCACGAATTTAAAACACAACAACACAAAGGGCTCTCTAAAAATAAAGAATAATGCAAGCATACATTCAATAAATTTGCATAGATAGATGTAATTCACACACCATGAATGAAGAACCCAATGTAGATCTTTATTGTAATAAGAATTCAGCCATTTACATTGCTTTTTAATTACAATATATAGAGTTTTTCTCTACAACTCTAATTTTCAGAGTTAGGGCATCAGAGAGTCGAAATTAAAGAACAAAAGCTAAAATTAGAACTTTGCTAAAGGGAAACTAATGCTAACTGATAATATATAACTCGCATGGATTCTTAACCCATTTACAATCCATTTTTTCATGCAAAGAGGGAAAAATTCACCAAGAAGAGAAAGGGAAAGAAGGTAAGTTTCTTTTGTGAACTTGGAGTCTTCTTCTTGATTCTTGTGATTCTTCTTGGATTCTTCATCTGAGGTTGTTACTGGTGGTGGGAACTAATAGGAGACCCTTAGTCCCTCTAAAAAAAACTCAAGTTGTCCATTCATCTAATCTAGAGTCCAACTGATGTTGAAAAAAGTGACATCGCTGGAAGCACCCAGTTTTCAGACCCCGACCTCTATCCCGAAACTTTAATGTCTTTAAAATTTCTTGTGTTTCCCAAAATTCAAAATTTTGGAAGCCCCAAAAATTTGGACTTGTCACAAGCTAAAAGACTAAAAAAACTTGAAGAGGCCAAAAAGGCCAAAAGTTTTAAAGGCTGAAAGGTCAAAAATGTTTCTTGTTTTCGGGACCGAAAGGCCAAAATAAATTTCAGAGGCCGAAAGGCCGATAACTCTGCCTTAGTAGAAATTTAGCCAAGTGTGAAAATCTTTCCCTGTGCACCTATTAACTAGACCTTGAAGCTTTATCCAGGAAAGACCTCTGGGTGAGCTATTCGGAGCCTCTGTACTATCTTCTAAACTTCTTCAAAATTGATCTCCTTTCTTTTTGTCTTGGTGACCCTTCATTCTTGTTCCTTTCTGAAGATAGTAAATTCAAAAGAGAAGAACGTGATCTCGTCTTCATGTTGGGACATTCTTTGTATTTCCTCTTTCAGGTAAAATAACTGTTGCAGGGCCTCTTTAGTGTTAACTCTTGCCAACACATCCTTGAACTATTGAACCACCTCTTTTGACGGATGTAGAGCCTGTCTGTCTTTATCTCGATATACATCAAGGCCCACCCCTATGAAGAACACATCCATATCTTCAATCTATTTTATTACTTCCTCTTGCTTGTTAGCTCTGAGGGCCTGGTGTTTCTTGTAAAGCTTAATTGTTTTGGTCATCTGTTCAATCCATGCCTTAAATTTGTCCAGTTCCTCGCCTTCATAGACCTTTACTAGGATTTGGAAACATTGCTCTTCAATTATATCCAAGTCCTGGAGGGCTTCTTGCCACTTAACTACTTCTGAATCTATACCCCCATCATTCTCCACCAAGTCAATTAGTGAATTGGCCTCAACCAATATAGTTTGGTACGGCCTGAATACCAATGAGATAGCCTTCTCTCTGAATTGTTTGAAGTTATTTCTCCAATCAGCACTTGCCCAGATGAAAGGAGTCAAACCCACCGGCAAATCCGGTGTAGCCCTTTTATCTAGCATGGCTTGTAATGAAGCCTCTGAACAATTTGGGTCAATAGGACCCACCATCTTTGGAATGAACCCTTTTAGGGCTTCATTTTGATTTGTTAAGGATTTGATGATCTCTTCATCTTTATTCATGAACCCCAAAGTGTGCTTAAGCCCTAGAGCTACTAGTGTCTTGCTCCCTTCTCTAGTAGGTTCTCCCAAATCCACCTCTCTGAATGTATAATCTTCCATTGTGCTAGGTGTTTGAGAAGTGCTCAGCGGTGGGATAGCTATCTATGCTTTCCAATGACCCCTAGTGTCCTGAGTCACATATGACATGGTTCTTTTCGGCACATCAATTTCTGCCTAGTGGAAGGCTTTCTTTATAGAGGTCATATTTGTATCCTCTCCATCTAATTCATTGGTGTAAGTTCTCTTCTTGGGTTGTATCTCCTTGGTAAACCTAGTAGGTTTGCCAGATGCAGTTACAGGTTCATATGGCACAACATAGAGGATCAAAGTTAAGCTTTTTACTCTCGAAGTTATCTCTTTCTCTGATTCCTTCTCCTACCCCCTTTCTTGTTTGCTCCCTCCTTCCTTCATTCTTTCCCCTTTTGTATCCATATCCATTTCCCCTTCTTCCTTCTCTCCCTCCACCTTATCTCGTTTAGTTACCATATTTTATCTTTCTTTGTCCAAGCCCTCGTTTGCTGAAGAGTCGATTAGTACTTCTGACCTAAGACTGGTCATGGCCTCCAGTGTGGTCTAGAAAGGTGATGTATCTTTCATACTTACTGCTTCTTTTGAAACCTGGGTGGAGTATGGTGAAGGAATTGATGTTGATGGAGTAAGTGTTGGTATGGCTAGAGTGGGAGATGGGAGAATGGTAGTAGTAGAGGAGGGCAGGTTTGGTGTAGGAGTAGGTGTTGGGGTTGGAATTAATGGTGGTAGAGAAGTTGACGGAGTAGGGATATGAGGTGATGGAGTGGAAATAGGTACTTCCCTTGCTATATTATCCGTAGTAGTGACTCGGCCTATCCCAATATCCTGAATCTCATGCTCTTGAGTGGAACTAGAGCTCACTTGTGCAGCAGGGACATCCACTAAAGGATTAGTAAACTGGACCAGTGGTTGAGTGAGGGTTACCTGGGGCTTAATAAGTGAGGGTGCTCCAGTGTCTACATCATGGCCGTGATTCGAATAGCCTTCAAGTCCTTCAAAATTGGAAATCATAAACTCATCGGATCCTAAGGCATCCAAAGGATTATCCTGCTCTTTAGGATCTTCTTTATGTTTCTTGGTAACCTCCTTTTCTCTCCTTTTTTGCAATCTCGTCCTTTGGACTAGGGGATCATCTTCTTCTACTTCCTCGGAATCTTCATGTACCATTTCTAACTATGGAGATTTAGAACTCTTCTTCCTCTTATATGTTTTCTTTCTCTTCTCAAAGGTGAGGGGAGATTGACCAGAGGTAGATGGGCCTTCACCTGATAGGGGTTGTGATGACCATGTTGGTGGGTCAATCTGGCCTGTCATTCTTCTTTTCTTGGGCCTAGGATTAGAGGCATACTCAACTGGTTGTTCATGACCATACACGGTTCTTGGCTTCTAAAGAGGAGCTTTCTTGTACTTAGGAACTGTGGACTTCTCCCCTCGCTATTTTTCTAGTTTCCTTGAGGGCTCCATCAATGTTTTTACTTGGATTGGTGATGCAGGAGCATCCTGGGTGTAAGGGCAATCTTGCATCACCCAAAAATATGTGTTTTTCTATTCCATAAGGGCTATTTTGTACAAAGCTGCTATTTTTGGAAACTTACTATTTTTAGTAAGTTGGTCATTTAAACTCAGAATGTTCTAATTTTCCAAGTGAAGGTTTGTCTTAGTCATATAAGAATGCTAGATTGAATTTCATTGCCAGATCATCTGTATTGGCAAAGTTATTAATGATTTACTGTTGAGATTTTAGGGTGCAAAACCTTTGAGCTCAATTTTCAGGACCTTAGAGGCTCCGGATCTAGGTCAAACCACCGCCTGACTAGTGCTTCACAATAAGGCACTGTAGATCGTGATCTCCCCTTTCCGAAAAGTGGTTATAATAGCCAATCGGAGCTACGAATCAAAAGTTATGGCTTCCGAAAGTTGGGCTACCTAATCTCATATTTTGTAAATATTTAAAGCCGACCCTTTTGAAATAAAAGTGAAAAAATAATTAAATGCTAAGGGTAGTCGGCCTTAATGGCTAGATTTCTAGAACCTTCTCGGGCGGTGGAAAATTGCCTATTTAAGGAAGGCCCATGGTGTTTTCTAGGGCAGTTCTGGGTGGTTATT
>MU223304.1:3666084-3696695 GCA_018584345.1 Thuja plicata
TAGATAGTCATGTTGGCAGAAGCACAAGGAACAAGACATATGAAGAATATCTGGTCAAATGGAGAGGATGACCTATAGAAGATTCATCATGGCTGACAAAGGAGGAGGTTGACCAGCTTGGTTTTCCTTTGCACACCTGAGACGTGACAAGGTCACTTCTCAAATTACCCTGGGTGTCTGATGCAGGAGCATCCTGGGTGTAAGGGCAATCTTGCATCACCCAAAAATATGTGTTTTTCTATTCTAGAAGGGCTATTTTGTACAAAGATGCTATTTTTGGAAACTTACTATTTTTAGTAAGTTGGTCATTTGAACTCAGAATGTTCTAATTTTCCAGGTGAAGGTTCATCTTAGTCATATAAGAATGCCAGATTGAATTTCATTGCCAGATCATCTGTATTGGCGAAGTTATTAAGGATTTACTGTTGAGATTTTAGGGTGCAAAACCTTTGAGCTCAATTTTCAGGACCTTAGAGGCTTCAGATCAAGGTTGAACCCCCAACTAACTTGCACTTTGCTAGTCAATCACTGTAGATCGTGATCTCCCCTTTCCAGAAAGTGGTTATAATAGCCAATCGGAGCTGCAGTTCAAAATTTATTGCTTCCAGAAGTTGGGCTACCTAATCTCATGTTTTATAAATATTTAAAGTCGACCCTTTTGTAATAAAAGTGAAAAAATAATTAAATTCTAAGGGTAGTCGGCCTTAATGGCTAGATTTCTAGAACCTTCTCGGGTGGTGGAAAATTGCCTATTTAAGGAAGGCCCATGGTGTTTTCTAGGGTAGTTATGGGTGGTTATTTGAGGCTTTGTCCTATAGATTATTGTAAGGGATACCTTTGTGGCTTTTGATATTGTAATTCTGAAGTTTGTAATTCCACATTTGTGGAGCCAATAAGAAGGCACTTTTCTGTTCTTGCAATTTTTTGTTGTTTCCCTTTGTTTCTATCGTGTACTTGTGGTATTAAGGGGAGTCCCCTTCATCAATTAGACTCATTTTGTGTGGCTTCTTGCTCCAAGTTATTGTGGTATTTATCACATGCCTCACCTGGAATTCCATGTCATCATTTTCATCCTTGTCCACCTTTGCGTTCATGATTGGTCAGTCGTATATCTTGTCTTTTGTGTAAATGTCCTCTAAGACCTCGTCTGAATCACATTCCCAAACCTTTGAAGAGATAGGAACCTTTAATACCTCTTTTTCCAGAGCAAGGTTCATTCTGTAATAGTCTTGGATCCTGACCTCATGATCATATACGTAGTTTATCTAGTGATCTTCCAAGTGTGGCTCATGTATGTAGAATTTGCCAATAATGTGGCTGTAAGTACCTATGGGGTTAAAATGGGATCGCACTATTTTATAGAGCTGCAAGGGACAATCATCCCATTCAAAAGCCAAGGATTTGAAAACTTTCATGTCTTGCAATGCGTATGGTCCCAAAGAGATGGGAAATTCCCAACAATGTTTCTTTTTATGTTTTATATGCTCGTATGCATCTGCAATTTGCCTATCCATCTCTAGTATAATTATCCAATTGGATGGATACCTGGGCAACTTCTTTGGTTGCAGGGTTGACCCAGCTATCCGAATATATTTGAGAGTCCTGAATTGGATAAAATAGGCCCTAATGGCCCTTAATTTAGCAGCAACCTCCTCTAACATCCTCTTAAAAAAGTCACCTTCAATGGATTAGATGAGTGTGAATATGGATGCATCATTAACTATCCTGTAGTCAGGGGAATCCTCTAGCATGTGAGCCCTTTTTATCAATTGTGGGTATACAATGTGGGGCCACGCATCTGAATCATTTAGACTCCCCTTCTTGGTAAGGCCTGGATAATCTACCCGTGCTGCTAGTAATTAAACCACATAGGTGCTCATGTAGAACTTAGGATTATGTTTTACTACTATCAATTTCTCATCCAAATTGTCATTAATAATAGTGCCCCAGTAGAATCTTTCCTTTCATTCCCAGATCCTTTCTATCAATAGGATCATCCAGTGCTCGAGTTGAGTGGATTGAGGTAACCCATACACCCAGCTTATTAATGTTATGGCTGCTTGGATGTAATCTTTCATATAGCCTCTTCGGAGGTCTATCTTTTCCAGCTTGTTCTTTGGAAGAGGCTTCTTGAGGTACTCATTGTTCATCATCTCATTTATTGCCTGCTCTCTATTTTTGAACCACTTGGCCCATTTTCCAATATGGAAGTCATAGAACCTATTTATGCCCTTGTGAAGGTAGAAAATGTCTTCAATGACATTCGACCTTATATCCAGTACCACCTAACCCTTTGTATTTACAACCACCCTTTTATCTGAATCATAGTGGTGAGCCAGCGTGATGATCAGCTCTGAAGATGAGACAGCTACTGGGTGTGTGGCTGTGTTTACCAACCCACTTAGGACCAATGCAGTGCAGTTATCAGATCTATTTGTTGGCTGAGAATAATAAGTCAGAAACTCATTCCAGTCTACATTGCCAATGTTGGTATCCATTATCTCACTATGCTTGTTCCCCACTTTAGAAATTGGGGTATTCCCTTTATATTGATACTTCAACGAGGAGGTTATCTTTGGTTCAGTCATTCCTGCAATAAAAACAAGTAATTAGTAGCTTATTGAACAGAAAGAAAGAAAGAGAGTTGTTTAAACATCTAAGTGCAAATTTTCACACTTTTGGGCCTGTGAAAAAATTTATTTGAAGAATAAGGTTCATCAGACCTTTTGGGATCCGAAACTGTGAAGTGTTTGTTTGCAGATGCTGAAAGTCTGAAACTGTCAAGGAACCCCAAAAGGCCAAACTAAATGTTGTAGGAAGGATGCTTTCGGCCTTTTCAGACCTTTCAGTCTTTGAGACATTTTAGAGGTCCGAAAGGCTGACAAGTCTGAAATGATACTGAGGCCAAAAGTTTGGAGATCTATTTTTGGCTTTTCAAAGGCTAAAAACCTATAGCAAAGGCTACGACTGATAAAACAAAAAAAAACCTAAAACCTAAGACAAAAGGGAAACTAGAAAACCCTAGGCTTGATAGGAATGGATGTCCTTGTCAAAATACAAAGGCTCAAAGGCCCGACGACACCAAGAAACAAGGTGCCCTAGGCTGGACAGGCACTAGGAGCAAAAACAAACCCTAGACCAAGACCCAAAAACACAAAACCAAGGCAAGCAAGAAGAACCTACCTCAAAAGAACTAGGAGAGGGAGGACAACTAGATGGCTCAAAAATGCAAGCAGTCAATGAGGAGGAGTAGAAAAAATTGTAGGCAAAAAACAAAAATGACAAGTGACTTAAACTATGAAGGCCTCTCCTATTTATAACCCGTGGGCTGACGTTAGCCGTTTTGGGGCTTTCAAACTCTGAAAGGACAAAAATTTAGAGAGAAGCTGCCTTAAGCCTTTTGGGGTTCTCAGAGGCCAAAAAAACTGAAAGGGCCAAGTTTTCATCCTTTCGGCCATATCGGCATTTCAGAGTACCTAAGTCCTCTGAAAGGCTGAAAGGGCTGAAAGGCCAAAAAAGGCTCTCTTTCTTTCTTTAACTTGGTTTAAGAAAATTTCTTCAAGGGCTGACTGGATTTTACACAAGAGGCAGACATGACCAAAAGAAAAAAGACAAAAAAGGGGGGTCCCCATGGTCAGAGGACAAAAAAAATGGGGTGTGTGTTGTGGACCCACAAAAATTAGCCTTGACCAAAGGAGGAATGACCAAGGCATTTATTTATCAACAATACTCTTCCGGAAAGTAGCTTTGTAGTATAACAGAACCAAGAGGCAATGGAGTCTATAATTCTTCAAAGACCTCCAATCTGAGGCTTTTCCACTGGTTTCCCTATGTGTTTTCATGTGTGTTTATTTCTTGACCCTTGGTTGTGATAACCAAGACACTTTCCAGCCATTCCTAACCTTCGCCAAATAGGCCAGGGCTTCCTGGAAAGAGCTTTGCTGCCAGTTAGGCATTCATAGCCCCGACAAAGTTTTCCCTGAGTTCTAAGTATAACCTTTCTCTACTACCAGTCGGGTGTTCATAGCCCCGGTAGAGGTTTTCATAATCACCCAAGTCTGTTCTACCTGCTAGGCTATAGCTTTCTTTCTTGAGAGCTCCATCTTTTGGACAATCATTTTACCTCTTCTGCTTGCTTGGAGATGTATCAAGCCTTGGATTTTAGTTTGTTCCATGCATTCAGGTGCATAACCATTTTTTTTTATCTGAGCAACAATTAGGTGGTGTTGCCTAGTTTTTTACACTCGTGACCTCTTTGGGGCACTTTTCTTTTGAGTGTTTCTTTTGCTTTCCCTTTTTTGGCTCTCCTTTCTTTTGTCACTGCCTCTGCATTAAGTTTAGAATTGGGTTCTGGGATCAGTGGGTACCTAAACCTATGCACTCAGGCTAGCTATAACTAGAAAATGCCCTAGAAACCAATGCCCTCAGGTGTAGTATCTCAATGTGTCCTATGATGAGGATAACCAAACTTCAAACTCCTTGTATGTCAACGATAATTATCACTACTTTGTATTTTTGGAAGGTTCTTCTATGCTGCACATATCCTTGGGGAATTTTGACTAAGAAATACATCTACTCCTTTTGTAGACCACCTTGGACTAGATCCAAAACAAACTGACCCAAAGAAACAAAATGAGCCCCTAACAAAGAAAAGAACAAACACGAATGACAGGGTTGACCCAGCTATCCGAATGTATGTGAAAGTCCTAAATTGGATAAAATAGGCCCCAATGGCCCTTACTTTAGTGGCAGCCTCCTCTAACATCCTCTTAGCAAAGTCACCTTCAATGGATTAGATGACTGCAAATATGAATGCATCTTTAACTATCTTGTAGTCAGGGGAATCCTCTGGCATGTGCACCCTTTTTATCAGCTTTGGGTATACAATGTGGGGCCACGCATTTAGATCATTTAGACTCCCCTTCTTGGTAAGGCCTGGATAATCTTCCCATGCTGCTCATAAGTAAACCACGTAGGTGCTCATGTAGAACTTAGGATTATGTTTTACTTCTATCAATTACTCATCCAAATTGTCACTAATAATAGTGCCCCAGTCGAATCTTTCCTTTCATTCCCAAATCCTTTCTATCAACAGGATCATCCAGTGCTTGAGTTGATTGGATTGAGGTAACCCATACACCTGACTTATTAATGTTATGGCCACTTGGATGTCATATTTTATATAGCCTCTTTAGAGGTCTATCTTGTCCAACTTTTTCTTCAGAAGAGGCTGCTTGAGGTACTCATTTTTCATCATCTCATTTATTTATTGCTCTCTATTTTTGAACCACTTGGTCCCTTTTCCAATATGGAAGTCATAGAACTTGTCTATGCCCTTGTGAAGGTGGAAAACATCTTCAATGACATTCAACCTTATATCCAATACCACCTGACCCTCTTTGTTTACAACCACCCTTTTATTTGAGTCACAGTGGTGAATCAGGGTGACGATCAACTCTGAAGATGAGACAGCTACTAAGTGTGCGACTGCGTTTACCAACCCACTTAGGACCAATGCAGTGCAGTCATCAGATTTGTTTGCTGGTTGAGAACACTAAGTTAGGAACTCATTCTAGTCTAGATTTCCGATGTTGGTATCTGTTATCTCACTATGCTTGTTCCCCACTTTAGAAATCAGGGTATTCCCTTTATATTGATACTTCATCGGAGAGGTTGTCTTTGGTTCAGTCATTCCTGTAATAAAAATAAGTAATTAGTAGCTTATTGAATAGAAAAAAATAAATTTAAACTAGGAAAGCAAGAAAGAGAGCTATTTAAACATCTAAGTGCAAATGTTTTCACTTTCAGGCCTACGAAAAAAGTTATTTGAAGAATAAGGTCTGTCGGACCTTTTGGGATCTGAAACTGTGAAGTCCTTGTTTTCAGATGCCGAAAGTATGAAACTGTCGAGGAACCCCAAAAGGCCTAACTAAATGTTGTAGGAAGGATGCTTTGGGCCTTTTTGGACCTTTCAGTCTTTCAGACCTTTCAGAGGTCCGAAAGGCTGACAAGTCTGAAACAACACTTAGGATGAAAGTTTGGATATCTATTTTCGGCTTTTCGGAGGCTGAAAATGTGCGGCAAGGGCTACGACCGATGAAACAAAAAAAAAACCTAAAACCTAAGAAAAAAGGGAAACTAGAAAACCCTAGGCCTAACAGGGAGGGATGTCCATGTCAAAAAACAAAGGCACAAGGACCCGATGACACCAAGAAACAAGGTGCCCTAGGCTGGATAGGCACTAGGAGCAAAAACAAACCCTAGACCGAGACCCAAAAACACAAAACCAAGGCAGGCAAGAAGAACCTACCTCAAAAGAACTAGGAGTAGGAGGAAAACCAGATGGCTTGAAAATGCAAGCAGTCAATAAGGAGGAGCAAACAAAATTTTAGGTAGAAAGAAAAAATGATAAGTGACTTAAACTATGAAGGCCTCTCCTCTTTTAACCCGCAGGTTGACGTCGGCCATTTTGGGGCATTCAGACTCTGAAAGACCAAAAATTTAGAGAGAAGGTGCCTTTGGTCTTTCAGGGTTTTCAGAGGCTGAAAACACTAAAAGGGCTAGGTTTTTGGCCTTTTGGCCATATTGGCATTTCAGAGTACCCAAGTCCTCCGAAAGGCCGAAAGGGCTGAAAGGCCGAAAAAGGCTCTCTTTCTTTCTTTGACTTGGTTTAAGAAACTTTCTTCGAGGGATGAATGGATTTTACACAAGGGGTAGACATGACCAAAAGAAAAAAGAAAAAAAAGGGGGGTCCTCATGTTCAGAGGAAAAAAAAATGGGGTGTGTGTTGTGGACCCACAACAGGTGCATTGAGTGGTCACTTTGGGATCACAAAGACACAAGAACTAGTTCAAAGATTCTACTGTTGGCCGAGGATGAATATTGATGTCAAAATGTATGTGGAGAGTTGTATAGTGTGTCAAAGAGCTAAGGGTACTTCATCAAATGCTGGCCTTTATCAGCTCCTACCTATTCCTAGTAGACCATAGGATTGCTTGAGTATGGATTTTGTAGTTGGGTTACCCAAGACAAGACAAGGCATGGATAGTGTTTATGTAGTTGTGGATAGGTTTAGTAAAATGGCTCACTTTGTGCCATGCAAGACCACTAATGATGCCAGCCAAATAGCATCTCTATTCTTCAAAGAGATAGTAAGAATCCATGGGTTACCTCAGAGCATTGTGTCTAATAGAGACACCAAATTTATGAGTCATTTTTGGAAGACTCTTTGGAAAAGACTAGGCACTAGTTTATCCTTTGGATCTTCCTACCATCCCCAAACTGATGGTCAGACTAAAGTGGTGAATAGAATCCTTGGAAATCTACTAAGGTGCTTGACAAAGGAGTACAAACAGCAATGGGATCAATTGGTTGGACAGGCTGAGTATGCCTACAATGACACCATAAATAGATCAACAGGAAAGAGCCCCTTTGAAATAGTGTATGGAATACACCCTAGAGGAGTCTATGAGTTGAGAGACTTGAAGGATGGAGTGAAATCAAGTGGCTATGTAGATAATTTTGCTAATGACATGTAAGAGATACATGATACAATCTAGAAAACCTTGACAGAGAACACCTTGAAACATAAGGTGAAGGTTGATGAAAGTAGGAGGACAGTTGATTTTAATGTGGGTGACATGGTGATGGTACATCTCAAAAAATCAAGATTCTAGAAAGGATTCCCTCACAATTTGTAGATGAGAAGGATAGGCCCTTGTCCTATCATGGCTAAGTATGGTGATAATGCATTCAAAGTGAAACTCCCAGAAGATAGTGGACTATCACCTATCTTCACTATTAAAAACTTAGTCCACTACAAAGGACCAAAGAAAGACTTGGATCAGAGTCTTCAAGAAGTAATCAGAGATGTGAAGGAGCTACAATTACCCTCTGCTATAGTCACAGGAGCTAACAGCATACTGGATACAAGAGTATACAAGAAGACCAAAACCAAAGAGTATAAGGAGCGCTTGATCAAAAGACATGATCAAACAAATGCAGATGCAATATGGGTCAAAGAATCAGAGCTCAAGAAGATGCAGATTGATCCAGGCATCCTCAGTCCAAGGGTGGATTGATCTTTTTATTTTGGGGAGGATGGTGTAGGAGCACCTAGGCTAACCTCCATGTTTTTCCATTTTTGGCTTGTACTTGAAATTAGCCAAGTCAGGATAGGTTAGTTGTTTTTGGACCTTAGTAGGTCTTTGTAATGTAGGCTAAGTTAGTCATTAGGACTAAGCTCACATAAATAGAGATTGTTAGTAGTCTTTTCAAATTATTAGGCTTAGTGGTTAAGTGTGAGGTTAGAGTCATGAATGTGTCCAAATCACTTAAATGTGGACATAGGATCTTTTCAATGTTGGTTAAGTGAGTTAGTCATTAGGACTAAGCTCACATAAATAGCCATTGTTAGTAGTGTTTTCAAATTCTTAGGCTTAGTGGTTAAGTGTGAGGTTAGAGTCATGAATGTGTCCAAATCACTTAAATGTGGACATAGAGATGCCATAGGGTCTTAAATGATCTTGGATCCTTGAATCGAAGAGGTTAGAGGTCCTAAAATTTAGGGAGAAGGCATGAATGAAAAGATGCCAAAAGTTGCTAAATTGTTGTCAAGACAACATTTACAATAATTGGAAATGTTGCATGCAGCATGGTTACATCAGATTCTCCTTGAAACTAGGAATGGGGAATCTACCAACAAGGCCCTAGAATGGTGGAAGAAGGCATCTACTATATGGAAAGACTCAAACTAAGGAGTTAGTTTTTCATATTGTAACAAGTGTGAAGTGAATAGAGACTGCAAATCTGAATTTTCAGTAACCTTGAGCATTTTGTGATGACAACCATATGTAATGTATCTAAATACCAAGACAAGTGATTGTTTTGTGTTCTTAGAGTAGTTTGGAGTGTTTTTCATTTAGTAGTCAAGTTTCTTTTTGGTCATTTACGGTGTTGTTTAAATTATTTTTAGTTTAGGAGACTCACTGGTCCTGTCTAGACCAGTCAGTCTAATCATGGCTCCCCCATGAAATATAACCATGGGAAACATCTAGTGGTAGATGGAAATTCTAGGGGATTCAGTAGTGTACATAGTTGTAGATTTAGGAGTCCTAGAAAGGAAAGTTACTATTTTTAGATCCAAGCCCTAGGCGAGCATGTACTGTCCAATTAGAGGTTTGGAGGAGAAACAATGAGCTTTCATGTGTAGGGGACAAAGGTACTATACGATCCAAGTACATGTATAGTTAGGGTTTAGTGTTACCTTTACATGCTAGGTTTTTCAAGTTCATGCCAATCAGTGAAGACAAGTTTTGAGTGAGTTTTGGATAGTGTTGCAGACTGTCCTAATTTTTAGGCCTATTATCCCTATAAGACCTAGTTTATAGGAACCCCATGTACAAATAGCTTAGGGGTCTGAGACTTAAAAAAATCCTTTGTAAAATGGAAAAGGGTATATAGATATGGTCTTATATTTTTGAGGTCTTTGGAAAAGTTTTGCAAGGATTGAGAAAAAGACACTGTGTAGGGCTACAAGGAAGTGAGCTCAATTAGGCCTCTTGAAGACACAGACTTGGACTCGATTGAAAATTGAAAGGATATTTCTCAAGATGGATTCCAAATTTATCAAATGTAATGTCTACATGGTGTTGGACACCCCTGAAAGTGACTCATGAAGATTAGTGTGGGAATTGGCACTTAGACTCTTCTAAGTGTAAGTTGGAGAAGTGGAGATTTGAATTAACTATAGGGTGTTCATTTTTCAAAGGGTTAAGCACAAGTGGAGACTCTTAGAGGAGAGTAGGATTAGAACTTAGTTAATGATATAAGTCTAATAAGGACCTAGAGGAGATTAGGATCCTTGAAGAAGATAAAGAAGATCTTCTTAGTAGATTGTGCAAGCAAGCCCATTGGAACACTCACATAATATACTCATCTCATCTTGAATGTTAAATCGAAGACCATTTATATATCTAGACACCTTCTCTCTAGACATCTCCTAGTGTCCAGATCTAATTTTCATCTTGTAAAAATCCTCATTGTATTCCTTTACACTCATGTCCTTCTACTTTAAGTTCTACAACTTGAACAAATAAAACTCCTAATCTTCTAGAATGAACCTAGCATTCATTCTTGAAACCATTTGCCTCCACCTAATGATCTTAAAATTCATGATTTTCCTCTCTATCCTTGTGCATTTTTTTCCACTATAAAGCAACATCTCCACTCAACTTAGTTTGTGCTAACCTTACCCTCTTTGGATCTATGATATATTCAAGCTCAAATTATTCTTGTAATACTCATATACAGTCAATCGAAGCCTCTGAATGCAATGAGTCAAAAAATTTAGAAACCTCAATTTTGTGACATTTACTGACTTGTGCCATCGCCATCAATAATATCTCTTCTTTTGCAGGTACCCCAATCTCTTCAGTCTCAAGATCTTCAGCAACCTCTTCATACTCCTCCTTTAGTTATGGTTTCCTTTTTAAACATGCTAACACATTTCAGATTTCATTCCTCATCTCATTTCAAAAATCCTCCTTCATTTTTTCTAACCTCATAAGGTTCATCATTCTTGGCACTATCTCTCCCTTCCCTATGGTTCCTGCCTACACTCGATGATTTGTTCACCCATGAGATGCCTCAACAACTCATTCAAAGTTCACAACAAGTAAAAATTACTCTTTGATCCATCTCGTGCAAGTCCTCTATAATTATGGGAAAGATCTACACTCTACCACCCCCAAAAAAACAAATATAGGGCTTCATGGGATAAGGAACAAGGATATTCTTACACACAAAATAAATCTCGCTATGATATCATATAATGCAGTCATGGATGGAAGGACCTCAATAAGATCTATCTAAACCATGAAACATGAGTCCACATAGAGAAATTAACAACACAAAATTAATAATGAAATACAAATGTGCAATTTCATATTTTTGCATTAACACAAATTCATGAATTTACATCAAATTGTCATGCAACATGAAACTTAAACACTAGGCATACATGCATGGTTTACAATAGAAATCTAGATCTAAACCTAATTCTAACCTTCTAGAGGTTATCCTTCCCATTAACCACCAAACAAAGATCAAATTCCTCAATAGAGCCTTCACGAGAAACATGTCAGCCTAGATCAATCACATTTTCCAAGAACAAGAAAATGTAATACCAAACATAGGTTATGACCCAAATCATAAGGATCTAAATGCCAAGTTGTTGAAATAAAGTGTGACCCAAGAGACATGTCTAGCTAAGATCAAGGACCATCATGATGTGAGCCACAAATATTTTCTATTCAGTAAATTACTTCACAAGATTGGAAAACTCCAACTAACCATTAAATCATGAAGAAAACAAAGGCACGAAAAAGAAACCAAGAAATTTCCACTGTGAAGTATCAGATTGAGATGAGAACCTAGACAAAGGTAAAACATGATTTCCAAAACAACCTTGAGATCTGAAACAACAACTGAGCTAAATTGAAGTAACACCACAAGAAACACAAACACTAAAAAAATAAGAACAAACTAAAAAAATGAAATATTTTTGGGTGATGCCAGATTTCCAAGAACCCAACATCACTTGGTACATGTATCCAATTGAGATTAGATGTACCAATGTGCAGTTTACAAGTATATAGTTGATTCTCATATAGTTTTGCACTTGATTTTGGTCATATTACTATTGTACTGTGATATTCCTCATTAGTTATTCATTTATAGATTCTATAATGGTTCTTTGAAATTCATTGTGTAGTTTCAACTCTATTTCTTCCTAAGGGGAAGAATTTTCTTTTACATCATTCGATAATCTTTACGATTCAAAATATTATATATTGATGGGAGGGGGTGTCACTTGACTTATCTATTGTTTCTTATGGCGTGAACCTTTTCCTCATGTGGGGTTTATATCTCTCCTTCTTCTTTGAGATCATTTTTTATTATTATGTATCTTTGAAGGAGGAATTTTTTCCCACCAGATTTTCTCCCTTTCTCTTTTAATATGAGATTACATTGCATTTGTACATGCCCTTACCTAACATGGCCTAGTATTTCAGAACCATTTTTTTTTACACACATCCTCCCTTAGTTTCACTCAGGAGTATATGTATTTTTTAAAGTTTTGTACATAGTAATTCTTTCTCCTAAGTTCTAAAAGTAAATGTTATTTAAGTTTATTTACGTACAAAATAGGAACATTCTAAATTTTGATGGTATTATCACATTATCACTTTTAAACCTTAAGTTGGACTTCCACCTTTTTTGTACTTATCATGAAATCACCTTTCAACTTTGGAAGGTTATCAACCTTTCGTGGACATGTGACACATTTATGTTTCCATCTTTGGAGGGGCATCCACCTTTAATGGATGACACACTATAATATTTCAACATAGGATGGGTGATAATTTATCACTCTATGCATCATCTCATAAGATTAAAATACTTATCAAAAAGTTATGATTTTCCATGTCTCACCCTAAGCTATTTAACCAAGGAGTCTCCTTTGTAATATAAATATAGTTAAGTAAAGAAATTATAATATATTCTTGGTGAGAATACACTTTATTCTTTTCATGCTGATCCTATGTTATTATTTTTCTTTGTATTAGTCCTCTAGATCTATGATGACTATCTCCATATCCAAATCTTACAATATCTATATAGGTCCCTTACTTCTACAGTACTAATGATTATTTATGGCATTAAAATGATGATAAATTTTAATTTCAATAATCTATAAGTATTATTAAGGACGTCAAGGTACTTATCATGGTGTAAGTATTGATATATGTAGCATATGTTTTTTAAATTTTAGGATAATTGGTTGAGTTAAAATACAATTATATTGAGTAGTCTCACTATGTGCATAACATGAATAATTGTCTCTTAACAACATAGAGGAAATTAGATACAATAATGAGGTGGTTAGTAGTGTTAGATACACACAAAGACTTATTTTAATATAAAATTCACCCTGATATTATTTTACTTTTTATTTTGGGATGGTACCAATAAGATCCAACATCCTTCTCATATATGGCAGCATATGGCTCTTTAGGATGTTTACCTATATTTTCTATCCTACCTGATGCAAGTGAAATATGATGGACCTTATACTTAGATGTGTCTCTAGAAGGTAGAAATGATCTCTCTAAGACGAACAAATATATGTGATAGAAAGTAGTACAATTACAAGGCACATAAAAAATGTGTAGATGAGGAGGTTCAACTAGAAAATAACTAATCTAATTGTTGTATTATGAAACTAAGTGAATTAGGAGCCCTATATAGTCATATGGCTAGTCAAATAGTATATGGCCAAGATGCTCTACATCATTGTATCCACAACAGTATTTGCCCAAATGTAATTGAAGGTGTAGAAGCAACAAAAGGAGGAATAATATATGGTCCTTGTATTACTCACATTTCCCTAAGTCTATCTTTAGGTATTCCACTACCTATTAGTTTAAAATATCTAAAAAAAAATTAGCTCACATGCTTTCACATCACAAATTTGATATATAGTTTATAAAGAAAATATTGGGGGACATCATGATTTTCATTGATTAGTTTATTATAAAAATTTCACCAACGATCCCAAAACAATTGTGTGAAATCAAAACACATGCTCCATTTGATGAAAAATCGGTCTTATTCATATCAATAGGTTGTATAGTTTTAAAATTGATGAAAATTTGGGATAATTTAGCTTTTGAAATTTCAAATTCCCTAACCTATTCATATGATAAGTCATTAATATATTTTTTCCTCTTGGTCTCTAACCAATCTATAAATGAATTGTGTTGGTTTGTGAGGGTTTCAACATCAGACATCATCACCTCTAGAATTTTTGTCATTTAGGATACTCAAGGTTGCACATTGTAAACCTCGTAAATATTCTTTAGTTCAAATAAGTTACCATCATATTTTTATTCAATCGAAAGAGGTTTTTTTGGGGGAGGGTTTGGTTACATAGGCTTTGTTTAAGGTAGATTTGATTGGATAGGTTCTATTGTTTTGTCATTTATACGCCTATGTAAAATAGAAAACAAAATAAAATTTATAAACTAAAATGTGTGTGTGTGTGTGTGTGAACTATTTAATAAACTAAATTTTAAAGAAAATAATGCTAACATTTTTTCCAAGAGAAATAATGTAAAAATATACATATCTTTCAAATTATATGAGTATTTAAAGAAGTAATAAAATCTTAGTTTCAATTAGATATCTATTCAATAGAGCACACACTTCTTCCACGATCTTGATTAGGAATGCAAAACAAATGCTCAACTTTTTATAAATAGTCAAAGGAAACATATTTCTATTTTGAAAAAAAATTTGTTCGAAATGGATATATATTATTTAAATTTTATTTTTCTTGATACAAGATTTCATATATTATAAATATATTTTATATTATAAAAATATAATTTATAAAATGGGGTTCAGTCCATATTGTGTTGGTTAACAAGTGGTGGTGTTTTGTGACCACCATTATTCAAATTATCCACTGGGCCCTTGTGATCATATGTTTATACCTTCACTCTGAGTCAAAAGTGTTCCATGTAGTCCCATAAAACATGTAGTTTTTCCTTGATCTAAGTAAAATTTTAAACATTCTTTCATAATTTTAGGGAAGTAAAAAATGATCTATCACAACTTTTTGGATCCTCGTGGTCCTATACTAACCCTTCTATTCCTTTGTTTTAATGGAATTGAGATTGATATGTGAAACAGTGTTGAATAATGATAAAATAAAGGTTTTTCAAAACAAGAGTAAATTATAGAACATATCACATGCATAATATGATAGATAAATAAAAGATATGTCAAGAAGAGGGATAGAGGAATTGGAGCTAAAAATGTGAGACTAAAGTGTTGGGTATCCTCCTCTTAATATTCCTAAACTAACATAAAGGGTCTACAATATAGTCAAGAGGATCTCAAAGTATTTCACCAAAACATTTAGCCTAAAACAATCAAACAAGGGTACTAGGTGTTAGGATTAAGTAATACTGAGAGGGGGGGTGAATCAATATTATAGCACTTTAAAATTAAACTTAGTAATTTCCAACTAAATCAAATAAATATTGAAATGAAAAGAGCATAAAATACATAGCTCATAACACCATGATTTTGTTCATGAGGAAACTTTGGCCGAGGGAAAAGTCCAGTGGGGATGTAACTCTAAAATATGTTCTAAAAGTATAGTTTCCCTATTAGGAGACCTAGCCCTATTAGGAGCTGAATATTACATTAGTACATTTCCCTGTTAAAGGTATACGTTGAGCACACTACTCTTAAAATGATTTATCAAAAATGAACTTATAAACTCCTTATATTAAATAATAAATTCTTAATGCATACATCCATTCAGTCATTCCATCATTCATACTTAGCTTCTCAAATTTTCTCTATATATACTTTATTTTCTACTTAGTCAACTCCCAAATACATAACAAAATGTGATCAATACTTATACAAAACTCAATTATAAAGTCGGCAATCATACATAACCAAATTTAGGATAATACCCAATCCAAATTCAACTTAGCATGTTTGGATTCCACATTACACTCCCTCAATCATCCTAGTTGTTCAACTGCTCTGTCTCGTTGCTACACTATCTTCACATGACTTCAATCATCTGTAACTTTCATCTCTGAACTTGATATTGCAAGATACCTTAAATGAAGGCCTATCTTATCCCAAAATAACTTCCTCTAAGCTCGTATAACTTTTTTCATTACCTATAGTGCTTGCTTCTCAAAAATTTACTAATGTACTCAGTAAATTGCTTCCTGGACTTAGTCATTTTACAAAACCTTAGCACCAAAACTATGCTCCACTCCAAGAGACCATGCATAACTGTAGTGTTTTCATAAATGAAAACCCTTATATACTCCTGAATGAGCCACTTTACATCAATCTCTCCCTTTGGCATTGATGGCAAGACTTAGTGAAAAATGACTAAGTGCCCAATACCAAAATAATGACTAAGTACTCTACTTCATATTATTTGAGCCACTTGCCATCAATCTCTCCCTTTAGAATTGATGCCAAGACTTAGTGTAAAATGACTAGGTGCCCAATACCAAACTAATGACTAAGTTCTCTACTTTATCTTATTTCTTCTACAAGGATAAATTTAAGAAACCCCCCCTCCTGAAAAGTATAAAATTGTGGCGAATCACATGTTGTTTAGAGGGCAACTTTTTTATATTGATGGCAAATTGTGTTTCAACTTATGGATATTTGGTGGCAAATTTTTTAATAACGTATACCATTTTTATAAAAATATGGTGACAAAAAATGTTTTTATAAGAAAATTATTAATTTAATTGGCGAATCAGGCTTCCTTATATGGAAAATTATTAATTTGATTAGCGAAATTATTCTCCAAATATTGTAATTAATTTATTTGTCATGGTGAATGTTTTTCAAAAATATATATAAACTTGGCGATTTATTACAATAATTGTATAGTTGGTATGGCGATTTAATAATAGGAAATAATTATTAAATTTTGATTCTCCTAAGTTTTCATTCTCAAATACTGACATGTATGATGATTCCGGAGAGAGTTTTCAGTAGAGGATTTATGTCACCATATTCTATCCAAAATGGACCTTCCACCGTTCATCTCTCTTAATCCAATGGTTCTTATTTGATGTTGAATTTGAATTAGGTCCCATTACTATGACATCATAGAATCACATGTTCGTTGGAATACAACATATCAATGGCCAAAGGTGAATTTCGCACCTATTGTTGGTCTTCATAATCTTTATGACAAACTCTCAGTGGAATCATGACACGTGGTATGATTGATCATACACATAATTCCATGATCAATCATACCATGTATCATGATTCTACTAAGAGTTTACCGTAAAGATTATGAAGACCAACAATAGGCCCTAAATTCACCTTTGGCCGTTGATATGTTGTAATACAACACATGTGTGAGTCTGTGACCTCATTTTCTGACATCAAAAAAGTAGAATTACTTTGGCAATCTTCAGTAATATTAGATAGAGATATTAATTAATGGTGATGAGTAGATAACATCAATTAAAGTAATGTCAATTAATGGCTTCTTAGATGGAGCATTTCAATTTTCAATGATAGATATGTGTGACATCATTAGCTATTCATTATCTTGAAAGAATAATTCCTTAAAGTTAACGCTTAAATGAAAACATCATGTCATCTAAGGACATTGTTTTCTGATCGTTCGATGATCGTACATCAATGGTAAAGCTTCATATCCTACTGCCATTTCATAGCTAATGTACTTTGCTTATTATTTCTGTGGAGTAGGCATAGGTTTCAAGTTTTTTATAATAAAGAATTGTTATGTCCACCTGTGTGACGCGATCCTTTCGGCCTTCATTATTCCCAAAATAGTAAATGTCTTATCATAAGTGTTGTTTCCAATTTCATCCACTGTTGCATTATATATGAAAGATTTGGAGATTTTTGAAGGACAGTTACCATTTAACTTATGACTTAATTAGATCTTTAGGGAAGAGAAGGAATTTCAATCAAGTCTTATAAATAGATGATCTACTCTCATTAATTTATGATTGTGAAACAAGATTTGTGAAAATAGTCTGTGAGTGCTAGGTTCTCTTTGATTTTTGTCATAAATTAGAATACTAATATCAGTTTGATTTTCAATGGACACTCCAATTCATTTAAGATGCACTACCTTGGAGGATTAGAAGGTCATTTTCAGCCTGGTCACAGACCCAATCCTGGCATCTATTGCTACAGAGTTGGGATCCTTCACCAAGGAGGCTATAAGGATGGTGCTGGGATGTGAATTTCTAGAGAGTGAAAATAGGTATAGAGTTAACACCGATATTTTCTCTCAGTTCTTAGCATCTCTGTTGGACCTGGGGGAAAAGGTGGATATTCTCATGCTTCTGAGGAAAGTTTTCAGAGAAGAGTACCTCAGCGACGATAAGAATGTTGCTGTGTTTGCAGAAATTGGGTTTGGAATTCCTTGGGAAAATTATTTGCCTAGGATTCTATAACCAAGAGAAAATGTGCCTAGGAAACCATTTCTACTGAACCTTGATGTTGAGCATCTCATGCATCATCATAAGTGGGCACATATTGGGAGGGATTTCCTTTGGAATTGGAACCTACTAGAGGAAACCGAGGACTATTGATGGCTAGAATAATTCTCTGAGATTATCCTCTCTTCAAATTTCCACAAAAAAGGAAGGGAGCCTAATCTGGATAGTCATTGACTATGTCTCCCTTTTCCCCTATCCCTGTCCATGTCCCTAAGTCTACCTAGTCTCTATTGTGTCTCCCTCTCATGGTAGTAGCTTACCAAGGTTTTTGCAATAATGTAAATTATAATTACGTATGTTTAAAAAAATATATGAAAATGTTTTAAGAAATTCAAAGTGCTTTTATTTTTCATTTTGATTGTAAGATCTGGTTCAACTTTCAAACATTCAAATCCTTCCACAACACCATATTTTTGTTTCAAAGATTTCTATAATAAATTTACATAAACAACAACCAAGAATAAGGAAATAAAGAAGACATTGCAGAATGGTGCCCTTACTGCAGTTGTAGAGGAACAACCTGCATCCAACAAGAATTTTTCCAACATATAACCCAAACAGAGACATGATGGAGTTCATTATTATTATTCCACAAAAAGAAGATGGAAACCCATCAGAGAGTTAGATAGGTCCGTCTAAATTTCAAGTTAGCACTCTCCAAATGGATTTTTCCAAAGTTAAATATGTGGACAAAATTAATGTGTCAAAGTCTACAAACCAAGTGGTCTAAAGTGCACTGCTAAAGCTAGAAAGAGAGAAAATTAAGCTCGAGAGAAATATAAAAAACATTACAGGCAGACATTGCCAATGAAAAAGCAAAGAGGAAAGCTTTAGAGAATAGTTTGAAAGAATTACAGAAAAAGATTAAAAAATTAACCTCTACATCAATACATACAGAGAAGGAATGTGCGGAGGAAGTAGTAAAGGAATAGGACTAGGAAGAGCTAAAGGCACTAAGGGGAAAATTGGCAGAAATTAGTAAAAAACTAGATGAATAAAGAGTCACTTCACAAAATTTATTTAAAACCATGGAGAGTAATGTTGCCTCCAACCGGGAATTGCAAAAGAAATTGGACTCTCAGGCAGAGAAATCCAATCATTGGGAACACAAAGCAGTGGAAGAGAGAAATAATTGTGAAAAAATGGCTGAAGAACTAAAGAAGGCCAATAATACAATTCAAACTTTAACAAATACTAGTAATAATTTAGTGAAGATTACTAAAGAACACATTTGTGGCCAAATATTGGGGATGTCTCTTAGCTTATGTGAGTGGTTTTAAATGCTTCAAAGTATGAGAGTATGTTATTTGAAGCTCCATAAGAAAATTGAATAGAACATGGATGTTGTAAAGGAAGAAAAGAAAACAAAAGATATTATGCAACAACTCTACAGTAAGAGTGATAGTTATTTATCAAACAAGGGAATTAGCACCTACCTTGATGCCTCAATAAAGGTATCAAGTATCATTTGAAAATGTGAGAAGCTATGGGAAGCACAAGAATTGGATGACAAAGCTAAGAAGAAGATTACAAAGATGGAACAAAGGAAAGTGAAATTGGAAAGTCTTTGTTTGCCTAAGTTGTTTGACACAAATAAGTTCATTGGAAGAGAAACTTACAAAAAGGTTGTAGGAAAAAATAAATACTGATTGATGCTTTCTTCCTACAGACATATCTTCTTATACATTCATAGATTTCATCAAACCAGTCAGAAATTTGAATGGATTTTAAGAAGCAACAGTGTTGTCAAGTCACACTTCCAAATATGAATTGCTAACGAAGTTGTAGGAGTGTGAATATACTATGAACCAAATTGTTCTTCCATCAGAGGATGTTTGGACTGGCCTACAAAGATTTCTCTAAATCTGAACTACTGTAAATTGTAATGTATTGAAAATGAATACAAAACAATTTGTGTCATATCTAATTTTCATGTTCTCCAATTTAGTGTACATTGGGTTACTCTATTTTATTCAGCTATTCTTAGTTGATTTACTTTGTTATATGTTATTGGAATACAAAATTTCACTCAGGGATTTCAATTTTCAAATTCAAATATGAATGATCATTGATGATACGATACAAACTACAGTAATGATACTCTTTGTTCTCAAATTTTAATGATGAAACATAATACATTATTTCTTTTCTAAAATGAACATTAAATGATAGCATATGGTAGTTAATAAGTTCAAAAAATACCTATTGATTGCTACTGCTAATTTAGTAGAAATTTCCTAAATTTTCTAATTCATTTATGCATCGTCATCATCATCTAATTATGGTATTCCATTTCCTTCATTTTTCTCTTCATTTACATTTGTTTCTTCTTCACTCTGACCTCCATTTCTATGAATCCCACTCCCATCTCCACCTATAGTTGTCCCACTCAGAGTCAGACATTGGTTAATGGTGTTGCCCAACCCACTTCTTTTACATCTTTTCTTCTAGATTTTCATTTCTTTTTGATAAGGAAAAGTATTGACATCATATCTAGATGTGTAGACCCTCAATCATATTTTCAAATTATTGTCTACCTTATTTCTTAGCTTTGATTTTAGGAAGCCCAAAACACTGAAAAATCTCTCTCATCCTCCACCAAACCCAATATCATAGTTTGACATAGATCAGAAAGCTTAAAGAACTCCAACATTTCATCACGCAACATTGTGCTCTATTTTAGTTCTATCCAAAGCCTTGTTGCCAAGCCCTCTTCATGTGGGTTATGCATTAATTGATATTGATGCTTCATATTCCTTGCAAAAGTTCATGATTTCTTTCTAAGAAGACCTTTACCTAAAATTCCATTGATAGTCACTCCATTGAATTCTATAGATTTGCAAAATTACTTTATCAAAGTCAACAACCTATTACGATAATCTTCCTTAGATTTTAAGTGCCAATATTGAGGAAACACAATTGCCATGGCCTTGAGTTGTTGTTCATATGGGAATCAGGATCTTATTTCAGAGGAAACTTTATAGGCTATGTCCCTTGCATTAGCTACTATAGACTCAACGATCTTAGTAAACTCTTCCCTTGTAACTCTTGTAGCTCGCTTCTTTGGGGAACTATAGTACATTGGTATTTGAAATCCCCTTACAAAAACACATAAATATCCATTTTCAATTATCTTTAAATAATTATCAATATTGTCCAAATCTATTAGTTTCCTCCAGTGTTGAAATTTTTCATCAGGTAAATTTGGGTCATTTCGATAAACATTATGAAGGGCTTGGAATGATATTTTATGTAAATGAGCATATTCTACAATATACATGGCTCTTTTCTGTGATTTTTTCATAATGAACATCATTTCTTCTAGCATCGGAAGAAGAGATGCTAAAGTCAAAAGTATCTCTATATTGCTTAACCTCCCAAGCAAGTTGCCACATCTCTGATTTTCTGTATTGTCATTATTTTCGTACATAAGTCCAATCAAAGTTTAATATTAAAAAAAAAAACACAATGCATTGGTCCATCCAAAGTGATCCATCTGGTATCAACATCTTTTGGAAGTTTTTTTCCATTGGTAATTCCATCAGCAAAGTTCTGAAATTCTCTAAAATGTTTGGGACTTCAACAAAAATATGAGTATAACTCTCTTACTAAATCTTAAACATTGTTTGCTAAAGGAAAATTCTTCACAACTCTGAAAGAAAGATTTATCCTGTGGGCCATACAGTGAATGCCAACAAAATATGGTGAACAAGAAGCCTGCATCTTTGTGAAAAGAACATTCCTTTGACCTTGCATTACTAAAGCTCCATCCGCTCCAACACAGATCAGCTTCTTCACTATTGTCAATTCATCCATAGCTCCATATTCACTTAAATGGCTCTTTACTAATTGAAATAAAGTTTTTGATTTCACATTGTCCTTCAATTTTGCAACTGTTAGTAGATGTGGTTGGCATACATTATTCTGTATAGTATAAACATGCATGCATACCCACAACATATTATCTATTGTCATAACTTCGATAAGGACAATGCAATAAGGTTGACTCTTTTTTATTTCTTTTTAGATCCTCTATTTCAACCTAGACAATACAACTTGCCCACTCCCATCCACTATTTATAGACCAATGAGTGATAGGATAGTTAGGAACTTTTAGAAAGTGTAAAAAACCACTCATTTCTGGATAGTCTGACATTGGATGCCCTCTACTCAAAATATGGAAAACATTACTCAATTGAACATATTTTTTGCATTCTTCTACTTCACTTTATTTTGTAAAAATAGCAATAATATAACCTTGAACTTCACCAGCCTTCATCTTAAATTTCTAAAACAAATAATATTCCTCAGTATTCCTTTGATGTTAACATTTCTCCTTTGTTTTATATCTTACCACTTTTATTTCCTTTCCATCTATATTTGAGGTTTCTAAACCTTACCAACATGTTTCTCTATAGTGTCTAGTTTAAGCTACAACCACTTTTCCTTTTTATACTTCCAACTACAAATCGTACATCTTCATTCTACTGGAAGCTCACCTACAATTAGATTTTCCATGGGTTTAATGAATGGATACTTTTCTACCCAATCAAATTTAAATCTCCTGGACATCTCCCATTGATGATCAATTTATTCTCTTGATTTTCCTCTCCCTTTAGTGTTACTGTTAATTGAACCGTCATCATCACTGAAGTTGATCAATCCATCTTGGTACTGGTTATTGACATTAAATTCATCTTCAAAGTCATCTTCATCAGAGATATTAGGTTCTGCAACTTTGTCACTAGATTTATTAGGTTCCCTAGTTTGTAGAATAGACTCTTGTGTAATTTGATATCCTTGAAGTTGTATGGGTTCCTCTGATGACGTACCTTCCTCACTTTTACCAACAGCACTGTGTCTGCCCCCGCCAAAGTATGAAGATATTTTTTTGTCATTTTGTTGGACTCTCTTGGACATCTCCACCTTCAATAGTAATCTTCTTGTTTAACTTTGACTGTGACATCTCCAACAAATTAAGGCTGCAATAAAATTTTACTTGAATAAGATACTAAGGACTCGTAGTCTTTCCGGTTCGCTACTGATTTCAATTGTGAGATCATAATCAACTGAATTTTTGTACTGCTAAATCTCTTGAAACTATCTGTATATACAAATGCTTATTTTGAATTTTGGTGAAGGGGCCAACAATTGCATATGATAACAACTAATATTTTCTGAACCCCACGTAATTTCAAGTAATTGAATAGGGTAATAGGGCGGCAATTTGGGACATGATTAATTACAATGCATGGCGAATTGGGTCCTAGTGCAAATAAAACTCACTTGGGACAATGGGCCTTTGGTGAATGGTGATCCTTGATAAATACACCCTTCCTTAATCCATGGCGAATAATTGTAAATATTTAATAGATAAATTGGGGAACAACCTGACTACCATAGTGAAATTATGTGCAAATAGTGGCAAACAACCTGACCACTATACATGTCTTTTATAAAATATGGGTGAACTGGTCAGCCAGTATACTAAGCATTTTTTTGCCAATTTCTATACGCTCAATGGGACATATTCACCAATTGGGAAATAATCACCACTAAAAAAATCCATGTTCTTCTATATCTCTTCTACAACTCCAAAATTATCTTTTATATCTTTCCTTTATACATTTTTCATATCTACTTCTCCCCCTTTGACAAAAATAGCCAAGGCATACAAAATTGTAGTATATATAGAAAAATTGATACAACTAATTACCAAAAATTTTAGACCATTTTAAGTACATCTTTGAAAGAGCTTTCTGAGATATTCACTTCTTCATTCCAGGTCTTCACCAAAATTTGACCCACATCGATCAGTCCATTCAACATAAATGATGATGTCTCTACTTCCTTCAACTTAGTAGGCATGTTTTCTATGAGGGCATTCGTTGTCTTCCCCATTTCAGAAAGGTGCATCTCAAGAATTGATAACTTAGGAGTGATCAAACTCTTTTGCACACCAAATCTTCCCATAACTCTCCCTTTCTCTATTTCCAACACACTTATCTTGTCCAGTTGTCTGGACACTCCCTTTTCTATCTCTAAAACAATGTGTGAGGAGGTCTCACAATTGTGTGACAGTTTGTCTAGTATCTTCCTATCATCTATGATGATGTCCTCAATGTTCTGAATGTGTATAATAGAATTTATACAATAACTCTATAACTTCATTCCCTGATACATGCAAGCTTTTTCTTCATAAATAGTATTTCCTAGTATACCCAAGTCCCATGCAATAGATTTTCTTGCTTCTTCTAATTTCTTCACCAAGTAAGTTTTATCATCTTTGACCTCTCTGATTTTCTCTAGGGACTCATAGTGAATATCAAAGTTATCCAATGCCTTGTTTAAGTTCTCTACAATTTTATTTCCTTTGAAAGTGAAAGGTATAGGTAGGATTTTTTGATGGTGTCAAATTTCCTTTTCCAATACGCTAGACTTCTTCTCAATTTTCTTCCTTGATCTTTCCTTTTCTTTAGTAAATGTGATGTAAGATAGCTTCATCAACTCATCTTCATCCATACTTTCCACATCTATAGTTAATGTTTTCTCTCCACTTTCCAACAAAAAGGATGATGAAATAGGTGTCATTATTCCTTGTTTCACTTCATCCTTACATTTAAGTTCCTTTTCAGCATTAACAATGTTTAGTTGTTGTTCACTCTTAGAGGGCTCTCACTAAGTATATTTATCTACATCCTTTTCATCACTTCCATCAAGGTTAGGTACAATATCAGTATTCCCTTCAAAAGGGTCATTAATAGCCATTGAAGTGTCCAAAACCATAGACACACTAGCAACAAATAAATGAGGTTGCTTTACAGTACTGACAAACTGAGTGTTGTCTTCTCCTTCCTTAGGTGAATCAATTTTGATTACAGCAGGCTTGGAGGACTCTCCTTTTAGAATAGTTTTAGGCTTAGTAGCCTTAGATTTAGGAGGTGCGAGCTTCTTAGGTTTTGTTTCCATTAGGATATTTTCAATCACCTTTTGAGTAATCTCAACTACCTCATCCTATTTCCTCCCTATTATCTTGATCAGTCTAGACTTAATTCTTAGTAGGGGGTTGAGTGCATTTAATATCCTTTCATTATCATCAAACGATATCACTGGTAACATGTCCTCAATAGCTTTTACTCTAATTTATTCATCTTATTGTAGTGTTAGTTTCTTTATTATCTCAATCTTATCAAAAAGTTCCTTAGGAATACTTCCAGCCATCTCAATCAAGTTCTTCTTAAAAACTAGCATGTGCTTTATCACAATGTCTTCTATAAGAATTTGATCATTTCAGTTATACCTGTCATACAATTTTATCACTTGATCTATCTTTCCTTGGTCTACAATTCTCTTCTCCAACATTCTTATGTTAGGTTTCCAGAGTTTTTTGTTCAAAGGTTTATCTTGAATTTTCTTCTCTTCTACTTCTTTCTTCTACTTCTTCTTCTCTTCTTCCTTCTTCTTCGTATTCTCTTCTTCCTTCTTGTTTTTCTCTTCTTCCTTTTATATAAATATGACTTCTTTTCTTCCTCTGTCTTCTATTTCTTAGGTGGGGAACTCTGCTTGGAGGACCTTGTCCTCTTTGCAGGGGTTTCTTCTACCTTCACAATCTGTGATGTCTCCATAGGTTCTTTTGCAATAGTAGGGGATGGATCAGAAGTCTTCTTAGTTTCTAGAGGTGGAAGGGTTTTAGGGGTAGATCTCACCACTCTAGATATTATTTTATTTATCTTTCTCCTTATTTCCTTCATCTCGTCTTTAGTAAAACTAGCCTTACCTGCTAGATTATCTACAACATTCTCAATTTTCTTTCTTATAGTTGTTCTTGTTTGTTCCTCTCTAATTTTAGAGGATTTTTCCTCATAAGTACCCCATATTTCCTCTTATGGATCTAACACTAAAGATAACACATACCCAACCTACATGGTCAAAACCTCTTTATCAACCTCATACCCCATAGGGTAACACCATTTCATCCTCGAGTATGCTGCTTCAAAACACACACACACACACAATCAGTTTCAACCATGAAGCAGATTGTATTTTTGTACTTTTCTACCATCTCTTCTAGTATCCTCATTCTTAGTTTCATTTCTCTCTACAACATTTTGATCATCACAAATATTTCTCCATCTACTCATGTGTTGTTCTTTCTTATGTAACTATTTGACACTTCTAGGCTAGTGGGTTCATTGTCTCTCAATGCTCTTGGGTGCATACTACGAAATTTATGCATAATTTGTATATACATATGTATCAACTGTTAGTAATAATTGAGAGGGGGGGTGGGGTGAATCAGTGGCCTCAAAAATTAGTCCTTAAATCAACCCTTCAAACTTAGTAGCACAAATTTATACCTCTAGTTAACTTTACTCCTGAAAGATGAATGCCTTGAAATACTTATATCAAATTACTACTTGTCGAAAGGCTTTGTAAAACCTTCTTCTGTATGTTTGTCGATAAGCAGTCTTTCTATTTACTGAAACACAGTAAATAACTAGTGTATACCGATCAATCCATATTTACTTAAGTAAAATGAAAAAAACAAAGTAATGACTCATAGACATATTAACACATGGATTTTAAACATGGAAACCTTGTTAAGGGAAAAACCACTGGGACCGGTACCCCAAATTTTCACACTTTTGAAGTGAGCTCAGTTAAGAGACAACCCTATTAAAGGTTACAAACACACTATTAGACCTGTGACCTTGTTAGAGGATTTAAATAGATATTTTATCACTTAGTATCTAGCATCTAATGCTACCATCCTTGATCAAACACTCACTTGGCCCATCAATAGGTATCGGGCATATCCAATGCTAATTTGTATGATCAAACTTTTTGATACTCCTTGGGATGTATCTCAATTAGAAAAGACTTTTAAGTCCTACTCAGTTAAGAGACTTGATGCTTCAATGGTTAAACTTGTCATGCCCAAAAGTTGGGCAAAAACACACGAACAAATTTTTTTTTATAACGCATTAAAACGGGATACTAAAACAAACACAAGGGTAACACATGCACGCAAAATGGTGCAAAGGGAATGACGAGACAAAAAAGGTTACAAGGAGGGGAAAAGCTTTCAGAGCTATCATAAATGATGTCTAAAGCTCCAAACTGGATCTGTACGTAAACTGAGGTAGTTGACCAAAAGTTAGCTAGAGTTGCCCAAAAGTCAACTATACTCTGAAATAAGTGAATGATGAGCTCTAGGGTTCGCTAGACCCTAAGGAAGACTCATACATGTGCAAATCAAGATGATATGACTAAAAGTCAACTAGGGTTGACCAAAAGTCAACCATTCCTTGAAATACATGAAGGATGGTCACTAGGGCCTACTAAGAACTAAAGAGAACCAAGACACACAATACGAGAACCATTGACCAGAAAGTCAACCCATGTTGACCAAAAAGTCAACTATCATTAAAAGGCGCGAATCTGATACCCTACGGTCCAGGGGTCATAGGGAGCATTAGGTTCAAAAATTGAAGACAACGGTCAAAGTTTGAACCATGGTTGACCAAAAGTCAACCATGCAAGTCACTAGTCAAGGGTAGAGATAATGGCCCTAAAAGATGTATATCACGAAGCCAAGGGGGTGATATGACCCCTTGATAACAATAAAAAGAATGTTAACTAAATTATTAATTTTAGAATGAATAATTTAATTAGATCTTAAATTTCCAAATCTTATATTTATCTCTAATCATCAATGTCTTTATCAAAAAAATATTAAAAATAAAAAAAAATTCTAACATTAAATTTATTAAACATATGATTTTTAAATTAAATCATCCTAAAGTCATAAAGGAATTTCAAAATTCGATCTACTCTAACACTTAAATAAAATTAAAATTTAATCTAATAAATGATAACAATTTTTAAATCACTTAATTTTAATCTAATCCTAATTTAACATAATTCATTTATAAATGGATAAATTTATTTAAAGCATTAAAAAGAAAAAAAAAAAAAACATCTAACAAAATTCTAACATTAATAAATTTCCATAATATAAAAAAAAAAAAAAATGGAATCCTCCAAAAATCTGATTTAATCCTACATAACAAAACTACCCTAAAATTTTTTTAACAAACAACTATCAATAAACCTAACAATTAATGCTAGGTCATGGGCAGCTGAAACGGGCAAATTAAGGCGGTTGTAGGGTGAACAGAGGGCGGAAAAACCCTGACTGGGTGGCGGACGAAGGGGAGGAGGCAGCGCTAAGGGCTACCACGGAGCAGCCCTCTCCGCAGGTGGAAGGGGCGGTGGTGGCCACTTGGCGGTGGCACCACCAGCCGCGCGGGGGCCGAAACAAAAGGGCAGGGAAAAAGGGGCGACCAGCGTGGGTGACGGCACCTCCCCACTGTGCCTTGCACAGTGGGTGGCCTGTGTCCCGCGCGGCCCCCAGCCAATGTGAATGGCTTGCGGCCGGGGGGGCTTCGGCCCTCCCAAAAATAGTTAAATTAATATTTTAAAGAAACAACGAATTTTTTAAAAAAAACCTACGCACAGACACAGCGCGAATAAACAAACCCCCTTTTTTTTTTCATTACTTAATTTAATATAAGGTTGAAATATGTTTATATTTATATTTGTATATATATGTACATACATATATATCTATATATAGATATATATTTTAAAAGAGAAAAAAAAAAAAAAAAAAATTATTNTTTTTTTCATTACTTAATTTAATATAAGGTTGAAATATGTTTATATTTATATTTGTATATATATGTACATACATATATATCTATATATAGATATATATTTTAAAAGAGAAAAAAAAAAAAAAAAACATTATTGGTGAAGTTTTGACTGTGTATGTCAAAATAGGGAGCATTAAAAAAAAGATTTTTTTAAAAATTAATTCACCAAAAATCCCTATATTTCAAGCTCCACAATATGGTGGAAAAATATGTTTATTTTGAGCTTTTTGCATTTTGAAATTTTTTTCCAGAATTTTATAAAAATAAAATTGATAAGAAACATTCCTTTAATTTATACCAAGTATATTATTATCAAGTAAATTTGAACTAGTTTATTTGAAACATTGAAAGTTCTATAATGCTAACACTAACGAATGTAAAACCAATTAATCTTAGTTGAGCATATAACAACAGAGGCATTCCAAGGATCTCTAATCTTAATTTAAAATAAGATGCGTTTGCACTACCCAACGGATATTTCATTTCACCACATGGTTATAAAGGAATAACAATTAGCATAAGGTTACATTCCATTGATCCTCCATCTAAAATATGGAGCAAGGTTTTCATAAGAATAAGTTTAACAAATTTCATGATAAATCATGGAAACAAAAGGTGGATGAAATCCTTTAGAACATCATAGGTTACAAACATCCAAAAAAAATTAGTTGTACACAACGCTCTCTAAAGGGAAATCTTGAAGCTCCTCCATCTGGCTGAACTTGATAAAAGAGAGCTAACCATGTATGCTCACCACCCAACCTAGGCCTTTACAAGGCCACCCCCGAGCTTGGGGATCCGATCTGGAACGGGATACAAGCAGAAGACAGCCGACAAGGAGGAAAAGAAATAGAGAACTCAACCACAAGAAAACTTCCCAACATCAGGATGAGCTAGAGGAAGTGTCTCCAAGAGACATTCCAGAAATAGGGGTAGTGGTAGACCTCACTGAAGGATAAAGCCAAGAACACACATAGAATAGTCAAGCCTCACGTGGACTTGATAAGGACCATCTTCACAAGATGTTGTCCTGAATAACCTCCTTATACCTCCTAAATGCCCTCAGGCCCATCTTGGCTTCATGGGTATCATGTTACCCCAAGTTTATCCCTCCTCACATGGGAGACTCTACACTTAACAAGAATCATTTCCAACTACCCATCCAAGGCTACTCTTCCCTCCCAAGGGTGAGTGTACCTTGAAGTCCCATTCAAAATAAAGCACAAAATAAAGACATTGAGAATAAACACTTAAATTTTCAACATAAAAATAAAAGCTTCAAAACACATAAGACTCCATTAATGGAGTCCTTGAGGTCAAGAACACATGAAAACAATAAAAAATTACTTTAAAATAATTCCAACCTTAATCCCAAGATAGGATGATGAATGGATTAGTGTTGAGAGCTATCCTTCCTAAGCTCCTTCTCCAAAGGCTCCTTCAAACTGAATTCTATCTCTAAGGGTAGAGAGTGGGTGAACACTCAACTCATCCTAAAATCTTCCTTAAATAGGAAAACCTCCAACATGAGGAAGGCTTAACCCAAGGGTGAGGTAACTCTAACCAATCCTAAACTAAACCACTTCCTAACTCTCCAAGGTGAAGTCAAACGAAACTTGGGTAGAAGAGAGAGTGAGGTTAACCAAAGCCACACTCCTCCAAATTCGCTCAAAGATGAAAATGACACTTAAAGGGAGTAATAAATGAGTTTAGAGGCTCATTAATGACAGAAAATGACCCCTAACCCATAGGGTACCAAGTTGGGTGACTAAAACTGACCCCAGTT
>MU223304.1:3696748-3720023 GCA_018584345.1 Thuja plicata
TGGTTCCCCTTTACTAGCCATGTCAATAATTAAATTACAACACTTGCCAAATTTGGCACATTAAATTAAAACATTAGACATGACTTAATAACATGAACATTTACTAATTTAATAACACACATGCAAATCACTTTCACGAAATAAACACATAACAACAAGGACCATGTCTCTTTATATAGACAAGACCTTGGAAAGCACGGGTATTTACATAGGTTCCAGTACTGGGTCCCCGATTTAGATCCGTGGCCAACTTTTCCTGCACACTCAATGCACACATCAATAGATCCAAAACACATGATATGAAACATAACATAACGTTAATAACATAAGTAAGCATATAAACCACATTGCATTAGAACTGAAACATCCTAGCATTGGTTTCCTAAACCAAATTCATCATGTTACATTCATACATTTAGATCCATATAAGACATCAACATAAGCTGAAACTAAATCAGAACATAAACATCTCAGAAGTACCCTGATCAAAAAATCAGGTGCTAAATATATAACACAGGATTCCACTGATCCTCAAATGTATAAAAAGTCTATGATAGTCAAAGTATGTCAAAGCATAAACTACTGAAAGCATGAGAATAAAATAGTAAAACTATAACAGTCTAATGTAGGTCTCACAAAACTAAAACAGTAAATTGATCTGTTCACATATACAACTTGAATTGTAGATTTTTAGATCTATTATAAGTGCATTACCTTTATTATCAATGTAATCAATTCAATATGTTTTCTCCATACTTTTCTGCTTTGTGATGTTCTATCACTGTTCTTTGGTGTCTGCAAAATTTAGCTCTTTCCTTAGCTTGATTGATAAGGTCTGAATGAAGACTTTCTTCTCCTTCAGAATCTCTTCAGCATCTATTCTCTTGTCACTCCCCTTCACCACCTTCGTAATGAATTAGGTTGTCTCTTTATAGACATGATATCACTATTTCTAGGTTCTTGATTTTCTTGATCTTGGTGTGATCCACAATTCTCGCCAATTAAATTTACAACAAAACTCAAGTTTTATCTCGTAGAGATCTTCTTGACAATTGTACAAAGTAGCTTTAAATCCTTTACTTATCTCCAGCTTTATCTTGTTGATTAAAACAATTATAATTATCAGTTAATTCTATTTTTAGCTCTAGAGAGCTAAGCATTTTTTTCATTTCTGAACTCTCTGTTCAGTCAGTCAATACTTTAGTTAGTCATTAGTGATAACTGACTATTCTATCGGTGTGAATTTATTTTTATTTTGGATCTTCATCTTTGTCTTATCCATCGGGTGACATTGTGCTATGCTCGTCGGGCAACATTGTGACTTTGCTCGTCAGTAATGCTATGCTTTTTCTCATCGGGTAACACTGTGACCTTGCTCTTTTACTCTGTCGGCTGGTGTGCACTCCGTCAGTGTATATAGTTACTTTATGAATACTAGACTTATATGCATTACTAATAGAATAGCCTTTGATTCATCGGTTCTTTGAAGTCTTTGGCAGTATGTCCATGAACATACAAATTATATCAAGTTGACATCAATAAAAATACAATACATTAACTGATTTAATATCTTGCATAAACTTTCTATGACTTGGTGATCATCAACTTAACATCTTCAAACATTCAATCAATTATAGTTCATCAATATCTCCCTTTGTCATTGATTGCAACACACTACATTATCACACTATATTATTACTAATAAAATATGAAATATAATAGTTGAAGTTCACCAAACTGCCAATCTTATGTATTATAACCGAAACAAATATATGGTCCTTGGTAAGCTCATATAAGCTTAGATTTGATTCTTGTAGATTTCTCTTTGTCTTCAATCCCTTCACTGGATAGATGTATAATATTTCTTCCTCTAATGTGATGTGTTCTTTTCCTGTGTCGAACTCTCTCCCTTTCACTGTTCTCTTTTCTTTTGATGTTTCTTATCAACAATTTTCTCCCTTTGTATGTACTCTCCCTTTCTGGTTACATCTCTCCCTTTGGATAATGTGATGGATATAATCTCTCCCTAAGGGATAAAATCTATCCCTAAGGTGATAATGGATATAATCTCTTCCTTTGACAGCAATACCAAACAAATATTTTGACAGTAATGCCAAAAAAATCATTTCTATCCATAATATACTCCTTGAATTTCCCAATCCATCAGCAATACAATAACTATGGTGTTGATAAATACCTTGTTGTGTATAGATTTATCTTTTGAAGTCCATCTCTCCGCTTTCATCAACATGAATGATATTCTGATAATATGTAGGCTGATGCAGCCTTCTAGTCATCTTACTGACCAATAGACAAGGGTCTGATCCCTAGTCTTTTTCTCAAGTACTTGAATGCATCCTTGGGAAGTGGCTTGGTGAAGATATCAGCTAATTGTTCCTTTGATTGCACATACTCTAGTATCACCTCCTTTTCTTGAACTTGTTTTCTCAAATAATGCTACGTGATAGTAATATGCTTTGTCTTAGCATGCATGAATGGATTCTTGGAAAATTTTCTTGTACTGGCATTATCACAATAGATAATTACTGGTTCAAGAATTTTCATATGCATACCTTCCAGTAACTATTTGATCCATGCAATATTTTTTGCAGCAGCAACAACATACTCTGCTTCTGCAGTAGATTGAGAGATGTATCCTTTCTTCTTGTTGATCCATGTGACAAGTCTATCACCCATAAAGAATGATCCTCCAGTTGTGCTCTTTCGATCATCAATATTTCTAGCCCAATCAGTGTCAGTAGAGACCTTAAGTTCAAAATTGCATTCTCTTCTATACCATAATCAATATTCCTTGGTATTACTCAGATATCTTAGGATTATTTTCCCAGTAGTCATATGTGATTCCCTGGGATTAGCAGAAAATCTTGCAACTATTCCTACGACATGTGCAATATCTGGTCTAGTATGTACAACATACATGGGTTTTCCAATCATAGATTTGTACAAAGTCTAATTTACCTTTGATGACTTTTCCTCCTTTGTCAGCTTACATCTAGTTGCCATCAGTGTTCCAACTATCTTGGAATCTTCCATTTTGAATATTTTCAGCACTTCTTTGATGTATTTGGATTGTATAATGAAAATACCTTCATCTTGTTACATGATCTGTAGACCAATAAAGAACTTGATCTCTCCAAACATAGGCATTTCAAAATCTTTTCTCATTTCATTTGCAAATGATTTGCATAGCATATCATTTCCTCCAAATATGATGCCATCAAGAAATATCTCAGCGATCAAAATGTTAGCATCAGTATCTTCCTTCAAATAAAGATTACTATTTTCACTAGTTCTTACAAATCCAATACTTATGAGATATGAATGAAGTCTTTCATACCAGGCTCGGGGTGCTTTTTTCAATCCATATAAGGATTTCTTTATTCTACATACCATGTTCCTCTTTTCTGGATCAACAAACCCTTCTGGTTGTTTAATTTACACCTCTTCCTCAAGTATTCCATTTAGGAATGCAGACTTGACATCCATTTGGTATACCTTTAATCTTTTACATGCAGCATAAGAAAGTAATATTCTCACTCCTTCTAGCCTAGAAACAAGTGTAAAGGTTTCTCCATAGTCAATCCCTTCTTCTTGTGCATACCCCTTGCATACTAGTCTTTCTTTGTTTTTGGTGACTTCTCCATTCTCATTTAGTTTATTCCTGAATATCCATTTTGTATTAATGACACTTTTGTCATCTGGTCTTAGTACAAGTGTCCATGTCTTATTTTTCTCTATCTGCTCAATTTCCTCATTCATAGCACGAATCCATTCATCATTATCAAGTGTAGCAATGACAAATTTTTTCTCAAAATCACAAATAAGACATCTTATGTTTAGAGAAATACTTCTGGTTCTCATACCAGCCTTCTAATCTCCAATCTAGTTCTAAGGATGGTTCCTTCTTACATATCTGACAAGTATAGGTTCAATTCTTTTTCTATCATCTTGATCATCATTTTGTCCTTCATTCTGATCTTCATTACTTGGTACATTATCTTGAGAAATATCCTGATTTTTTGTATTTGCAACCTGATGCTTGGGAGCACCAATCTGTTGCTTGGGAGCTATACATTGTTGCTCGGGTAGAGTGTTAGGTTCTTCATTGTAGACAAACCTATTGTAGTCCTCTGGTTCTTTTGTGCTTTCCTTTTTATTTTTCTCTGCAAATTCATCTATCTTTTCATTTTCACTTTCAACAATTTTGTTACAGGCTTTATTGAGACATTTATAAGCTTTGCTCTTGGTGGAATACCCTAGAAAGATTCCTTCATCACTCTTGGATTCAAGCTTTCCATTTCTATCATCTTTTAAGATATAACATTGACTACCAAAAATTTTGAAGTAACTTACATTGGGTGTGTAACCATACCATAGCTCATAAGGTGTCTTCTTGGTATCTTTCTTCAATTGTACTATATTCAATGTGTAAACAACAGTATTGACAGCTTCCCTCCAGAAGATTTGGGTGATGGCTTTCTCTATCATCAGTGTCCTAGCACAATCAAAAATGGATTTGTTCCTTCTTTTAGCAATTCCATTTTGATGTGGTGTTCTTGGTGTAGAGACTTATGTTTTGATTCCTTTCTCATTACAAAATTTAGTGAATTCATCTGAAATAAATTTCCCTCCTCTATATGATCTTAAGCATTTTAGTTCCTTACCACTTTGTTTTTCTACCATTTCTATGTACCATTTAAACATCTTGAATACTTCAGATTTATCTTTTAGAAATATTACTATCATCATTCTAGAGTAATCATCAACAAAGAGAATAAAATACCTATCACCATAATAACTCTTTATCTTGATGGGTCCACATAGATTAGTATGGACTAATTCTAGAAAGGCATCAAATGTATGGGTTTTTCTTTTGAAACTAGACTTTGTCATCTTACCTTTTTGACAATTTTTGTACATGATATTGTCGGGCTTAATCATCGTCGATAAGCCTCTTACATTTATTTTTCTACTTATTTTTATCATGTTGAAAAAGTTTACATGACATAATCTTTTGTGCCACAACCATATATCTTCGTTTCTAGGCATTAAGAAAGTGGTGTCAATACCATTCAGATAGAATAAGTTACATTTTGTCTACTCACTGGTACCAATCAGACTTCCTAGTTTATTGAAGATATTTGCCTTCTTATTTTCAAATGCTACTCTGTGACCTAAATTATTCAATTGAGAAACAATCAATAGATTATAATTCAATCCTTTCACCCAATAAGCATTTTCACATTTTATGAGGTTATTCAACATCATAGTTCCTTTACCTTCAACTGGACAAGGTGTGTCATTACCCATTCTTACTGAACCACCATTATAGTATTCAAAAGTCTCAAAATTTTGTTTGTCACCGATCATATGGTGAGTGCAGCCACTATCTATGATTCAGACATCATTTTTTCTAACTTTAGATATGAGTGCAGTTTCTACATACCTTTTGTTGAGGTTTAGAATTACCACCCCAACTCAAGCATTGGGGCTTTGACGGTACTCTATCCTAACAATGGAAACCTTCTCTAGTTGTGGGTGGACTATGATTAAGGAGTCTTCATATTCTAGGCCCGTTCCTATTTGATATGGGATATCACCTCCTGATTGATAAATAAATGAGAAAAGGGGAAGAAGGAAGATTTTGAAACAAAAAATGGAAGTAAATATGGGGTGATACACTAAAAATGGGTTCAAACTTTGTTTGAAAGATAAAACAATAATTCCTAATCATATATCAAAGGCTTGATACTTAATATCTCTACATAACATATAGGTTAACAAATCTCACTACTAGGGTTAAACCACAAATAAATCGATGAGTCAACAAACATACAGATTCTTTACAAGGCTTTGAATTGTTGATCACCTTGAGGAGGAATATGGATACACTCACTTCTCTTGGATATCAATTAAGTAAAAATACTTGCAAAGAAAGATGAAAATAGGATTTTGAAGCTCAAAAATATGTAAGACAATGAATCATATGCTTTATTTCTTCTCAAAATATGACAAAATGGTTACAAATAGTTTCCAAGGCATCAAGGAACAAGGAATTCACTTCTATCACTCTCTCCAAAACTTGCAACCCATAAACATGAAGTAAAAGTTTAACTATATAGCCCATATGGCCCAATTTCAAAAATCATGTCCCTCCAAAAGTCCTCCAAAATAGAAAATCACAAAACCTAAGGCTTAATAAGTACCCTAAATCAAGCCCTAAATTTAGCCTTAAACAAGACCCCTAAAGTTGGTACATAAAAGATACATATTTTTACACATTCACCAACCTTATTACATGATATATCAAATATGCATAACCCTAAATGCATAAACCTAAACACATAACCTTACACCATAGTAAGGAAACCTAACTCCACTAAATCGACAACATAGTATGAACAAACCCTAACTTCCTAGCAGCCCGACCATAGTATAGCTAAGTTGAGGTAACGTCAGCTCCATGCTTGACAATAGCTCATAGCTAACATAAACACACCCACCGAAAGGATAGACTATTGTCTTTATGGCACAAAAGTACTATCATGGCACTTCTTGGGGAATGTTGAGGCACTATGAACTGACAATGCATTAACTCCATTTGGCAGTAGATTTGAAAACTGGGTAAAACACATTGCATAGTGTTTTTCATCTCATTGCACTTAGGGTTTTCTCTGTGGCACCGCCATGTTTGGTTGAAACTGTAACTTGGAAGCCATAATCCATGGTGTTGTATCTGCATCTTAACTATGTGAAGAAGCTCGGTCTTCTCAGGATCTGTGGGAAACCATGAGTTTGAGCTCTGTTTGCCATAACATATGGCACTTCCTATGGATTTCTCTAGAGTTTGAGGTTTGTTTGATTAAATTTGGATTAAAAGAGCTCGGGCTCTATAAACTGTGAATTAAGAACCACGGCTTTCACTGCACAACAACACATGGGAATACTTGAATAGCTTAGGCTTATGACAGTTTAAGGCCATAAAAAATGGCGCTCGCTACATGTTTTGAACTCGGGCTTGAAGTTGACAGTATTTCAAACAACCACCATAAGCTTGGACTAAGTCAAAGATGTACTTGAGAGGTGTGGAGTTACCCATGGAATTTGGTCTTGAAACTTGGCATATCTCAGCCACAACTTCAGACTCATCCCCAGTTTATGGTGAGCTATGAATGAAGCTTTTCATGGACGTGGATTTCTCTATTGGAACATATAAAGCTTGGGCTCCATTCTTCTGTTGGTCTCCACATAAGTTACCCTCACATTCTTGTTCACTCTGCATCTTTACTATGTGAAGTAAATGCATAAAATTGAGTTTTAATAACTCCATCTTTTTTGGATTTTAAAAGATATATGTCTCTAGCAGAAAACTAGGGTTTTGATGTTACTTCTTTGGATGTTGAATTTTTTGTTTCTCATTTTGAAACTCCATCATGTAGCTCCACTATGTAACCCTAATCCCACTCTAAGTTACTCTATGTTGTTTGGCTTGTTGTCATGCTCTTCATCATTACTTTTTGTGTTAAATAAATGTCAACAAAAAAGGATACCCACATTGCTATTATATAAATGATATCACCCATGGGGTTTGAGCATGGGCTCATGACTCCCATGGACAATACTTATAACAGGAACCCTATTAAAACATGTATATTCCATTAGCATGACTGTATCCCCTTTATTGTATCTATGATGAACATTATATCCTAATACACCAGAATAAGATGTATTTTCTCAATACCCTGCATAAAAAATCCCTTCAAATTTACATTAGGCATATGGATACTATATTCCTTTTATGCATGATGAACCACAACATCATTGAGTTCTTTAGCTGATGAACCCACCCTGTTTTGCTTGATCATAATGTAGTTTTTCTGTGAATGCTCACTTCATGAAAGCCCATGAACATACTATTTTTTGCAATTCTTGCTCACTATTATTTTAGTTTCATCCCACATACAATTTGTCCATTCTGTGATATATCCCCATTTTTTGCAAATCCTATTGTTTTGTAGTCATTGACAGTAACACTTCATATATGCAAGTAATGTGGAACATGGTTGATCACTAGGCACCATTTTCCAATATTGTTTTTCAGATAAGTTCAATTCATATGCTTTTCCTCCATTTGCATACTTACTAAAATAGTATTACTCTCATTTTTCCTTGCATAATGACAGTGAACACCTTCTCTTCTATTTCTTCATATTCCTTCAAAACCCTTCATTTCTCGTGTGTCTCCTGCAGCACCACTGACTCTTTTAAGCATCTGCATCTTCTATTGTGCATTTCTCTTTTGATCTTTACTTTAGTTACTTGTTCATCTATTGCACACATATCACCAGTCAATCTGTTAGGTTAGCAAACAAAATGAACCAATTAATGTTTATAGGTGAGTGTTATCTAAGATGGCACTCATTTATGAATATTAGTTGGTTTGTTTGTGTTTGTTAAACTAACATGTTGACCTAATACTAAAAAAGGTTTCTCAGATAAAATTACTAAGTCCATTCTATTCATATATCTAGTTTCATAAAACAACATACATCAGAATGATTATTAATAGTAAAAGGTTTCATGATTAGAACAAGTCCCTTTAATACTATCTTTCACTTAGTGTGGATGCACATTTCCTTGTTAAATAGAATTTTTCATATTTATATGCAGCATTAGAAGAATTGATTGTATTTTGTTTGTGTTTTATGCATTGCTTAGATCCAGCTAGATCTAACACCATTTTATCTATCATGATGCAGGTAAAACCCTAAAGACTTGATGAAGATGAAGACCTACACTTAGAGACCTAAGACTTGATGAACAACTAGCTGACAACCAACACACAACAATGCAATGCATGGGGCCCCTACTCCACACTTCTATCATGCTTTCTATTTCAAAAAATGTACTCTTGTGATAGAGATGAATTGTGAAATATGAAAAGACACTTGTATATTACATTCAGTTTGAATGCACAATGTAATTGATCAATTATAAGTTTGAAATTCTAAAATTTGATCAACACTGAGTACAATGACAATATTTGACAATGAATGCAATGATGAAATGTTAATCAACAATACCTAAAGGATAATGTTAATTGGAACCCCTAAAAATGCAATATTTTCCTATTTGTGTTTGTTCTTGTGTATGTTGTAATTTTGGGTAACAATTTTGGCAACTTCTACTGGATGTCTTCCTGCTAGACATGACCTATAGACCTTATCCTTGGGCGATAGGGTTAGAAAACCAAAAACCATGAATGCAACCATTATTGAAATGAAAATGCAACTAATCTAGACCTATGCAACCTAAAGACCTAGTGCTTGGACAACACTTATTGAAAATGAAACCTAGAGTAAACCTAACCCTCAAAGAAAAGCTTGAGGTATATTCCATTAACTGGAATCTACAAAACTTCTCCATCAGTTGTGGACAAATGATAAGCATTATTCTCTTTGCAAGCTGTAATAACAAAAGGGTCTGACCAAAAATTGTCAAATTTATTGTTTTGGCCTGTTCTTCTCTTCAATACATCCCACTTGAGTACTAGATCACCTTCTTTGAAATCCTTGGATATAGCTCTCTTATCAAAAGACCTCTTAGTTTGTACTTTCTTTAATTCCATAGTCTCCAATGGCTTGTTCCTTTCTTCTTCTAACTGCAGCAATTCAGCATATCTCAGCTTAAGAGGATCTTCCCCTTCAAACAACAACATTTGATCAACAAGCTGTAAAGCTGGAAATTCTATGAAAATTGGCAATCTGGCCTCTTTACCATAAACCAGGACATAAGGTGAATTCCCAATAACCTATTTAGGTGTTATTCTATCTAGCCATAAGGCTTCCTTCAGTTTAGAGTGTCAATCCCTCTTGTTTCCTTGCAAAGTCTTTTTAATGATCATAATCAGGTTTTTATTGGTAGATTCTGCAAGACCATTACCCTAAGGATAATAATTAGAAGAAATATTTAAATAAATGTCATTCTTGATAGCCCACTCTGTTATATTTGATCCAACAAAAGCTAAAGAATTATCTGACACTATTGACTAAGGAACCCCAAACCTTGTTACAATAACATCATAGAATTTAAAAATAGTAGATCTAGTAGACTCCTTCAGGGAAATGGCTTCAGTCCATCTGTTAAAGTAGTCTATGGTAGTCAAGATCCACTTATGACCTACACTAGAATTAGGATTTATTGGACCTATAAAGTCCACTCCCCACTTATTAAATGGTTGATCCACAATGATTGGCTTTAATGGAAATGCTGTCAACCTCTGTTTTCCTGCAAACATAGCACACTTTTGGCATTTTATTGCCCACAAATGAGAATCTTTGAATAAATCTGGCCAATAATAGCCATCTCTTAGAATTTTCCAGGCTGTATTTTTAGGTTTGAAATGCCCTCCACAAGATCCATCATGGAATTAAGATAAAATCTTGTTTTGATCAACATAATCTATGTATTTGAGAAGCATACCAGAAAAATCTTTCCTATAAAGAGTATTATCAATTAGAACATAAGGAATAGATTGTAACCTGAAGTATCTTCTTTTGGCTTTATCAAGATTTATTGGACATTGACCAGTCTATAGAAATCTAGTCATATCTAATAACTAGGATGATGAATCATTGATTAGTACAGAATTACCTTGGGGAAAGGCATCCTCTTCAGTGGTTTTGACTTTGTCTTCTCCTTCTACCATCTAAGCACATAAACCTTTTCCCCTAACAAGTTTAGTCACATGGATTTTCACATCATACTCCATAACTCTTGTTATCCATCCTGCCATCTTTTCATTGACATTTGTGTTCAATAAAAACTCTTTAATGCTAGGGTGTGCAACCAGTAGATGTATTCCATTCCTAGAAACCAAATGCTTAAAATTTTTAAGGCTTTAATATAAGCTAGTACATGTTTCTCTACAAAGCTATATATTTTCTCATAATCATCCATACCTTTGCTAAAAAATGCAACTGGTTGCTCATGTTTATCCTCATTCTTTTGCACCAGCATTGTTGAAATGGTGTCAATGCCACCATAAGCATATAAAATAAAATCCTTAGAGAAATCAAGATTAGTTAAAGTAGTGGCTAAAGACAAATCCTGTATGATCTGTTCAAAAATCCTCTTCCCCTCAGCAGTCTAGCTGAAAGGTACATCTTTTTTCAACATGGTAGTCAAAGGTTTCAACAAATTAGCAATATTAGGGAAAAAAAAGGGCTAACAAAATTTATCCTACCAATAAAACTCTGTAATCCTTTCTTATGTTTTGGAAATGATAATTCTAGAATTGCATAAATCCTCTTAGGATCAATAGTTGTACCTTCTTTAGACACTTGGTATCCTAAAATCTTATCTTCGTGTATTGCAAAAATAGACTTTTTGGGTTTAAGAGAGCTTCCAAGCTCTCTGCTTCTTTGTAAAAATTGTCTCACATGATCTATGTGCTAGTTTGCAACCTTGTTGTAAACTGTGACATCATCCAGGTATACTAGAACAAATTTATACATCAAATTCTTGAAAGCCATGTCCATTGCTTTCTGGAATGTAGCTCCTGCATTTGAAAATCCAAGTGGCTTTCTCCTATAATCCATTGTACCCCATTTGGTGGTGAAATCAGTTTTAAACTGATCTTCATCCCGTACTAATATCTGGTTATCACCATAATAGCCATCAAGAAGGGAGAATCTCTCAAAACCAGAGACATATTGAAGGATCTATTCTATAGATGGAAGAGGGTGCCTATCTTTTAGAGATGCCCTGTTAAGGTCTCTAAAGTCTACACAAAGTCATATCTCTCCATTCTTTTTCCTCACAGGAACTAGATTTGAAACCCAAGATGTATGCTTGATAGGAAATATGATACCACCATTCAAAATTTTATTTTTTTCTTTCAATATTAAAGGCTCTAACTTGGGGTTAATAGGCCTTTGCCTCTGTCTGATAGGCCTAGCATTTGGCTCTAGTTCTATGGTATGTTGGGTTAATTGAGGATCAAATCCTTTCAAGTTAGAATAATCCAATGAAAACACATTATTATATTCTCTAAAAAAATCAATAAACAATTCTTTTTCTTCAAGGGAATTAATGTTACCAACCTTCAAATACTTGTCTCTAAATATCTCCACTTCTTCATAGTGATCTTCCTTAATCAGCAATCTGGTTTTATTCTTTCTGAACTGATCATTAGAGTTGAAAGCTGACTCTAGGCTGACCAATCCTTTTGGAAGCTTGTTAATCTTCAGTTGAATGATTTGTTGCTGACTGAATTTGTCATTTTTAGAAGCTGAGAAGTCCTCTGTTTTAGTCATAAAACTGAAAATATGTTCATCAGTGTTAAACACTTGCCAATTGATATCATTGTCCAGGATAGAAGGTCTCGCAACAATTTTGACATGTGACTAATCTGAGATTTGTCCTTTATTTTCAGTAATTGAAACATGAGCACCAATACCAGCCAACCTATCAGCATGCATGTTTTTCTTTCTAGGGATAGAAATGAGGTTAAATGCATCAAAATTATCCAAAATATTAGAAACTCTAGATTTATACAGCTTTAAAAGATCATTTTTAACAACATTGATACCTCTCACCTATTTTACTATCAACTCACTGTCCCCAAATTCCCTTAAGCATTTGATCATTCTTTTCCTTGCCCACTTTAAACCTTGAATAAGACTTACATATTCAGCTATATTGTTAGAGCATGGAAAATATAACTTATATGCAAAATAAAATTTATCCCCATGAGGTGAAACTAGCATAACTCCTATACCAATACTATCCCTATTCTTAGATCCATCAAAGTATAAGTCCCATATTTGGTTAGATAATTCAGATTCAAAACATTGATCTTTAATCAGATTAGGCAAAATTGCATCAGACTCCAACATCATATAATTACCAAATCTAGCATCAAAGACATCATCATCTTGATCATTTCTAGTTTCCCATTCATCTAGAATAATATCAGGATACTCCTATGTTTGTGTTTTGTAAGCTGAACTTTCATTGATCTCATCTGGATCCATGATCACACAACTTGCAATAATGGGTATAGGATTATAAAGCTCTATGTGATCTTTGGCCCATAACTCTGATTTTATGGTTTCCTTAGTACCATATCTGGTTGTGAAATATAAGTGGGACCAATCAGATGAGAAATATCCATCTATTTTGGTTGTGAAGTCCCTTGACAAACATAGGGAAAAATAAGGTGGTAGATCTATGACAAAAATATCTTGAGAAATTGCAAAATTTGGACATGAGTGTAAGGTCAAGCTTGCATTTTTAACAACCCCTAAGGTCTTGACTAAAGAACCATCAAGTTGGACCACTCCTTTCTCCAGAGGTTCATACTTTAAATATAACAAATTAGCTATCTTCTTTGGCATGACAGTACTGGTTGCACCACTGTCTACCATACAATTATGCACTAATTTGTTTCCAATGATCAAAGAAACATAAAAATGAGGAGGATTACTATTTGTAGTTTTCTTACCTTCCTTTTATGCTATCTTTTGCACATTTTCTGGCTTCTTATCAACTGTCATTTTTGATTGCCTCAAATCTGCATTCTTTTTATTCACTTGTGGTGCTGGTTGTTGCACTTTAGTCGACTTCTTTTCCTCTTTAGATATTGCTTTGTTAACTTTAGATCTCTATGAGTTAACCATAACCACTCTAGGAGGGTTTTGAATGGCTTTTTGTGAACTTATTGTCCCTTTAGATAGCTCTTCCTTCAATAATTTAGTTTGTCCTGGAATGGCTGATGAATCCCACATAGAAATAGAAACATTTATCTTCTTCATGTTATCAACAATATTATAGGGAACAACAAACTGTACCTTCTGAGGTGATTTACCAATGGGCTGGTTCATCTTCCTTTGATGGTGTGTTTCTTTTTTTGCAAGAGTAGAGGACCCCTTTAGAATAGAAAAAGGAGTGAGTGGTGATTGAGTTGTGGCAGCAATCCTAGTAGATGAGTGCACTGATTCTAGAGCTCTCTTCTTGACTCTTGTGTTTGCTGATCCAGGTGAATCATCACTTACTCCACATAATTCTTCCTCTTTCCAATTCAAAACTATAGTGTTCAGAGTAGTCAAATCAAAGTGTTGTTGAGTCTCATTAGTAGATTCAGTGGGTTGTGAATCAATCACACTTTGAACCATTAGGGCTTGATTAAGCACCCCATACACTTAGACTGATTATGGGGTTCATTACAAGGATAGCACCATTCATAATCAGTATCAAGATTAGTTTGGTTAGGAACAATATCCATAATAGTATTAGGAGGTGTGGGATTATAAGGTCTTTAAGGCCTTTGGTTCTAATTTTGCCTATTTGCATTACTATTTTGTTGGTATTTCTGCTTTTTGCCTTGGTAAATGGGTTGATTAGGTTGTTGGGATGAAGAACTAGCAAACTAGTTCTGAGTATGGGCTATTGGATTTCCTTTAATTTGCTTTCTTTTAAGGTTAACCAACTCATTTACAAAGGTTTGTAATAAACTCTCAATCTTTTGATGGCTATATTTTATGCTTTGCAACTGATTAGAAGGGACAGTAGGCATTATCTCCTCACTTTTGTAAGATGGAAATAGAGTCAAAGGTGGAGAAATTAATGGCGTATTGGATTGGATACTAGGAAATAAAGGCATAGGTGGCCTAGGAGCTATCTTCCCTGCCTGAATAAGGCTATTCTCTACCCTAATTGCAAAATCAAAATCTTGAGATAAAGAATTCCCCCCATGGATTTGATCATCATTGAAATATCACTATTCAATCTTTTAAGAAAGTACAAGATGTGTGCTTAAAATGTGACACTTCTATGGGTCATTCCATCCAAGGTTTCTCAAGAATGAGGCCTCAAATATTGACTCATAGCTCCATAGTCATGGAGTGCAAAGGTGTGTGATGAAGGCCCTTATATTGAACTAGTTGTGCCCATGCAAGTACACCATGAAATGAGAGATTCAAAGCATGAAAATGACAACTATTCTATATGATTGCATTGCAAAAAGGAAATTAATCTAAATGATAACAATGCATGATTATTCTATGAAAGGAAATATGAATTTAATCTAATATGAATCTAATCTACATGAATAGCCATGGATGCAAGAAGAATAAGAAGAAGACAAGAAAAGAGAAGTTGCAATATCCAAGCCAAAGTGCTCAAATTCTCCTCCAAAATTACTCTCCAAACCTGCAGCATAACAATAACTAAAAATTCTATTATGAGAATGAGAAGGAGAAGTTTCCTTTTAAAGAGTTATGGATGGTAGAGATTAAGAGGAAAAAAATCAAATGCTATGATTAAGAGGCAAAAAGCCCACCACTTAGGAAGATGTGTAGAAAAAGGAACTTTTATTTAATTTTTATTTAATTTATTTCCTTTTTTATCAAATAAAGTGCTTTAAGTGGGGATTTTTATTTATTTAATTAAAAGAGGGTTTTTCTTTTAATTAAATAGGATGAAATTTATTTAATTAAAAGGGAGATTAAATCTTTTAATTAAATAAAAGTGATCAAACTTTAGGAAATATTGAAATAATTGAATTAATTACAATTTGATCAAGGAAATTGATTTGAATTGAAATGTTGTAAAGCATTGAATTGGGAATTTGATAAATTGATAAAATGATAAATGGGGCCCACAGTCTAGGCGACCATTTTAGGGTGCATACATTTGCCCCTCTTTGACTAATGTGTGATCATTCTGGGAACACATATAGTCAAAGAATGCAGTTGAAGTGTGAGATTGATTTGAGATCACAATACAACATAGACATCAACACCATTGAAAATAAGTAATTGACATCAGAACGAAGATAAGCTGATTGAAAAAGAGACAAGGTCAACACCATTGTAAATAAGTAATTGACATGTCCGAGATAAGAATCTCAAGCAAGGTTGATATGATTGATAAAGCTGAATCAATGATTGAAGTTTGATAGGTACTGTCCCCTCATGATTGAAATTGAAATGAGATAGAGGGGAAACAACAAATTGATAAATTTGATCAAATCAAACAAAAGATGAGGTTCTTGATGTAAGATGAAAGATATAAGGATCACAGAACCAACGTAGATCATCAACAATGAAAGATTATGCCCCAAGATTGAATTAGAAGAAAAGAAGTGGGGTGAAAGCAAATGGAAAATAGAAGTTTGGAAGAGGTGGAAAGAAATGGAGAGAAGAAAGAGAATTTTCCTTAAGAAAGACAATGCCCCAAAATCAATCAACCGTTTAAGATAGGAAATTTTGATTGAGATCACGAAAGAAGATAAGGAAATGAAGATCAGAACGTGATCACAATTGATTAAAATTCCACAAGAAAAATGAAGGAAGCCCTCTCAAACGCATAATGCAACCTAAAAATGCAAACTAACATGAGGTCTAACAATGCAAGCTACATGAAAATGCAAAGGTGTACTTGCAATAGAGAAACTATAACATAGGACTTTGTGTTCATCATTCATTAGAGAATGTTAAGGAACTTATTTTCATCATTGGGCCATTATTAACGAACAACGGAAAAATCACACAATCATCACTAGTCACAAGTGCAATTATGAAGATATGAATGTGATTGATATTAGATTAGAATTTGGAAAGATTCTTACATATGCATCAAAGACATAAAGGTCAAGATGACTATGATGTTAGCTTGCCCAATTTAATATAGCAAAACCACACTTGCATCAAGGCATAAAGGCCAGGATGCCAGCAGAACGGTTGTACAAAAATAGTGAAGCACAAAGTAGGAAGCAAATAAAAACATCCCCCATGCCCCAAGTCCTCTAGCTATGCATCCTAGAGAGACTTATTAGACAAGGAAACTCAATGAAAATCAATAACAGTCAGCACATAAAGAAAAGATCATGACATAGCTCAAGCATTAAGTGTTGTGTTTAAAAATTTAAGTGTGTTAACTAATACTGAGTTACGAGGATAAGGATTGAATTCTTGCAAGCAGGTAAGACCACGTGACAAAATTGGGTAAGACCAAAACCAATAAGTGTTGAAAAACACTCAATGTCAGGGGTTGTATTGAAAAATATAGTTTGGGTGGTGTTGAAAAATACCGTTTGTGAGGTGTCCTAAAGACTAACCCATCCAAGAGACCAAAGCTAACATATGTATGCCCCCTAGACAAAGACAAAGACCAATTCTAGACCAAGGCAACAAGGACAAGGCATGATGGAGAAAGGCTAAGTGTCGTGGGCACGCGCTAAGAAACAAGGGGTGCAAAGGCCTCAAGTAGCGCTCGTTTCCAAGGTTTTCACCATTTGGATTTTATTACAATTTTTTCATTTTTTCATTTTTTTCTTCTCTTTTTTAGGACTTTATATTTTTTTGAATTTTTCTACCAAGGCATCTGTTTCCAGGTTTTCACCAAGGCACTTTTTCTCTTTTTTTGAATTTTTGAATTTTTTTTATTTTTTTTTTATTTTTATTTTTGGAATATATAATTTTTTTTTGAAGATACATCAAAGCGCCTATTGCTAGGTTTTCACTAAGATGATCATTTGTTCTGGACATTTTCTATTTTTTAGCATTTTTGACAATATATCATTTTTTTGGATTTTTCTAGGATCAATAATTATGTACAAAGGATGCCCCCAGACAGAATGGGCATCATGGATAGAACTCCTTTAGGTGAAAAAAATTGATAGGATCAGGGAGCTATTCTCCCTTTTCTATAGATAGTAAATAAGCACTTGTCCCAAAAGCTGCTATAATAATATAAGGTCCGAGCCAATTAGGTTCAAATTTTCCCTTTTGATCTCTATGTTGTTGATTCTTAGGATTTTCACATAGGACAAGATCTCCCACTTGGAATTCTCTAGGGTGAACCTTTTTGTTGAAGGATTTGGGCATACGCTTTTGATAAACCCTTATATGGTCAAATGATGCTTGATGTTTCTCATCTAGAAGTTCTAACTCTTGAAGTCTCATGGCACGGTAATCTTCATCTGTAACTAGACCATGGAGAGAAAATCAAAGTGAAGGAATCTCAACCTCCAAAGGTAACACTACTTCAGTGCCATATGCAAGGGCAAAATGAGTAGCCCTAGTAGGAGTACAAATACTCATTCTATAGGCCCACAAAGCCAGAGTTATCTATAAATGCCAATCTCTACCATTGTTACAGACTATTCTATTAAATATTTTAAGAATGGTCTTGTTTGATGCCTCTGCTTGACCATTTCCTTGCGGGAATTAAATGGAGGACCAATGTTGTTTAATCTTGAATTTCTTGCAGAGTTGTTTAAGGTCCTTATTTTTAAAATGGACTCCGTTGTCAGTGATAATCTCAGAAGGAATGCCATATCGACAAATTATATGGTTCATAATTAATAGAGAGATTGTCTTGCCCGAGGCAACAGAAAGTGGGACAGCTTCTACCCATTTAGTAAAGTAATAAGTAGTAATGATAATAAACTTGTGTCCACCTGATGAGTTGGGGTGAATCTTCCCAACAATATCAAAGGCCCAACGCTGAAAAGGCCAATGAGATATAGAAGGAATGAGCTCCCTGCCTAGAGCATGTATCAGGTTACCATATTTTTGACACTTTTCACATGACTTTCTGAAAGCTACTACATCAATCTGCATCATGGGCCAATAGTACCCCACCCTAAGAAACCTTCGGGCCATGGCAAGACCATTGGAGTGTCCCCCACAGATGCCCTTATGGATGTCAACTAACACTTGGTCAGATTCTTCTTTTTTGAAGCATCTAAGAAGTGTCCCATCTAGACCCCTCCTATACAAATCACCAGTGATAAGGGAATGGAAAGAGGCATTTTGGGTAAGGTTTCTACGTTCAAATAGGTTAAAAGTTTCAGGTATAATGCCATCACTAATGTATGAGTAAATGGCATCATAATGGGATGATTCATGACCAACAAGGGTAAAAATGACATGGCTTTCTTGGGAGTCAAAGATAGGGTGATGTAGCTCTTCCACCAGGAATTCAAATCTAGATTCATGTTGATCTAACTAAAGAAGTGAAGCAAGTGTAGCCATAACATCAGATACTTTGTTTTCTGCCCTAGGGATTTTCTGGAACATGACAAATGTGAAGTAGCATTTCAAGGAATTAACCATTTTCTTGTAAGGTACAATTTTCTCATGTTTTGTTTGATATTCATCATTAACTTGGTTGATTGTCAGCTGTGAATCCCCATAAATGTGTAACTCTGTGATTCTCCATTCTATGGCCATCTTAAGTCCATTTGTTAAAGCTTCATACTCAACAATGTTTTTTTTACATGGGAATAATAACTTGTAAGACTTAGGAATTGTGTATCCATGAGGAGAAACAAACAACACACCAACTCTTGAACCATTTTGCATGAAAGATCCATCAAAGAACATCTTCCATGTTCTTTCAGTCATATACATGAGGTGCTCATCTGGAAATTCAACTTGAATTGGTGTAGTGTCTTGTATTGGGAAATCAGCCAATTTATCTGCTATGGCTTGTCCTTTGATTGCTTTACGTTCAATGTACTCTATGTCAAACTTTGAAAGTATCATCATCCATTTAGCAAGTCTACCTATGAGGGGAGCCTTAGAAAATATTTGAGTGGATCTATTTTTTCTATGAGGTGTATAGTATGCGCAAGCATGTAATGTGGCAACTTTTTGGAAGCAAACACAACTGCAAGGCAAGCTTTCTAAATGCTAGTGTAGTTAACCTCATATGTAAAAATAGTATGGCTAATGTAGTATATTTCTCTTTCTTTCCCATTTTCATCAAGTTGAGCTAGTAATGCCCCCAAGGAAGATTTTTTCACTGAAATGTATAAAATAAGTGGTTTCCCTGGGATAGGAGGCATTAAAATAGGAGGATTTGCCAAGTATTTCTTGACTTGATCAATGCTCTTTTGACAATCCTCATTCCAAACACATTTTACTCCCTTGTGTAAGTTCTTATTGAAGGGTTGAGCTCTATCTGCCAGTTGTGAAATGAATCTCCTTATAGATTGAAGATGTCCTTGAAGACTCCTCATTTGACTAAAGTTTTTAGGAGGTGGCATATCTATGATTGCTTGAAATTTTTTAGAGTCCACCTCTATTCCTTTTTCTGAAATGATGAATCCAAGTAGTTTTCCAGAGGTGACTCCAAATGCACACTTTTTAGGATTTATCCTTAGTTGAAATTGTTCCATGCAATCTAGAATTATTTCAAAATTGTCTAAGTGTGTATCTCTTTGTTTAGACTTGGCCAAGGTGTCATCCATATAATCTTCCATGTTTTTATGCATCATGTCATGAAAAATAGTTGTCATAGCTCGTTGATAGGTAGCTCCTACATTTTTCAATCCAAAAGGCATAATGTTCCAATAATAGGTACCCCATGCACAAGTGAATGCATTCTTTTCTTGATCTTCAGTCCAACTATCTTAATCTGATTGTATCCAGAAAAAACCATCCATCAAAGAATAAATCTCATAACCCGCAGTCATATCCACTATCATGTCTATATTGGGAAGTGGAAAGTCATCCTTTAGGCATGCTCTATTAAGATCTCTAAAATCTGTCCAAAATCAAATGGATTTGTTATGTTTGGAAACTGGTACAATATTTGATATCCATTCAGCATAGGCAATGGCTCTTATGAATTTTGCACCAAGGAGTTTCTCTAATTCTGCATTGACTAGAAGAGATATGTGAGGATGCATCTTTCTCAATTTTTTCTTAACTGGTTTGACATTTGGAGCTATAGATAAGTGATGCATGATAATATTGATGTCCAACCCTAGCATATCTGAATAAGTCCATGCAAAATTGATTTTCTTTTTCTGTAAGAATTTAGTGTAAGCTTCTTTTTCTATTGGTAACAAGGACTGAGCCAAATGTACTATCTATGGAGCCTCATCTGTACTCAAATTAAATGCTTGTATTGGTTCAATAAGCACTGAAGATCTATCTTGAAAACAGCTGAGGAGATAATCAAGTACCTCATCCTTAGGTGCCTTAGAGAGGTTTTCACCCTTGGATATGTCATTTCTTTTTACCTTTTTTGGTTCTGACACAGCCACACAGTGGTTTTCGCCATCAGAACTCCTATTCTTTTGATTTTATTTTCTCTTTATATTGTGACTAAGGTACTTGATGTCTATCTCTGTCATGCTGGTATCCAATTCACTGGTGGAAGAGACTACGAGTTCAATGGCATTTAGGTAACAAGCTATCTCATAATCATTTTGGAATGTCAAGAGCTTAGGTTCTTGATAGCATTGGGACCAATCAATGAGGTCAGGATGAACAAGGGGTAATTCAACCACCGGTCCAAGGATATGAATGTGAATGGTATTATCGCTGGTGATCGAAGAGTCAGAGTCTGTCAAGTATCCCTCTAATCTACCCAAATGAGGATTTTTCCTAACAAGCGAAGGATCTCCCACTAAGGAAACATGTGGGTTCAAATCCTCTAATCCTACATGTGACTCATTGGCTACCTCGAGTTGAGAGCTATAAGTGTGAACAACATCAATATCTCTATCAACTGTAGAAGGCTCTGAAAAAGAGTCACATTCATACTCATTAGAACTTGTATCTAAACTATGACTAGGATGCTTACACCATGAAGGTTTGGTACATCATGAGGTTGAAGGTCTAGCATCACCTTCTCTTTCCATTGAATGAACCAGATTATTTCATTGACCCTCTCTTAAAGGATCCTCTATATCTAATTCATCTTGTTCTAAAGTTGCAACTAACTCATGGGTGACTGAAATATATGAATCTCCCCAAAGGAGATTAGTGGAAGGGATCCAATCTTCACACATATCCTGTTGATTTGTCAAATTAGGTTCATAATCTAGTTCATCGTCACTATCCAATTTTTCAAAGAGAGGATTAGTGTGCTTGTTGTAATTTTCAAATCCTAGGCCAACTGGCTTCTTAGACTTGCGTCCAAATTGAGCATGATCAAGAGGTTTGGACCTAGCATCCAAATTGTGATTAAGGGGGCCATATCCTGGGTAGCCCATCTTCTTGACAAAGATATACCCCCTTCCATAAGCCTTAGGAGAGGGAGAGAATTTCTCATTGAGCATATATTTTTCTTCTCTATAGATCTAGTCTCTAACAAATGTTTCCTTTTTCTCATCTTGAATAGGCACTGATGATTCTACAAATTTCCCAAATAAAGTCATAGCTGAAGAGGAAGGTTTCTTTTTTGATGAAGGCTTTCCATAAGACCGAGGTGAAATTGGAAATGTTGTGAGGGAGTTAAGTTGATACCCCCCCATACCAAGGTCTACATATTTAAGCTTGTCTTTGCATTCAGCTAAGGTTGCATCAAAATATTCTTCTTCTCTATTGAGGGGAACATGATCCCCTGCTGAAATTGAATTGATAGATAGAGTGTTATCCCCAGATATAAAAATCTCTATTCCATTGTAGGGGAACTTAACACATTGATGGTAGGTAGGTGACACTGCTTGCATATCATGAATCCATGTCCTACCAAGTAAGATATTATATGCAAGGCTTCCAACATCAACTATTTGAAATACAATATCATTTTCAACGGGGCTAATCCTAACAGGAAGGATGGCCAACCCCTTAGAACTTCTTTCTGCCTCATCATAGGCTTTAATAGTAATTCTTTTTTTGGTATCTATGACTTTCTTAGAATAACCCAATTCTTTCAAAATACTAAAGGAACAAATATTAAGCCCAACACCCCCATCTATCATGTAATACCCTCTCTTATGGTGATACTTGGAATTTTGACTTGGACATTTTATTATGATGGTTAGAACTATACATTTACATTTATATTTTGTGGATGATGATATGATTGATATGCTCATTTATGGTTATCATTTATATGTTTGTGAGATTAGAAAACCATCTATTTTTATATTTTTTATGGATCTAACCCAAGGTTTTGAATCTAACCATTATCATGATGTTTTATGTTTTATGGATATGTGTCTGATGTGTTTTCATGGCTCAAGATGAAGTCATAGTTACTCACTTATTTGAGGTCCACACGATGTATCGATCCTGGTCATCTGTTTGCATATATGTGACTTTTATGAATATCCATATGTATATATACATATATCTCTTCTTGGTGATGCAGGATTGTAGGTACCGGGTATCGTCTCCACCTGGCTTCACAGGTCTGAGCGATCCCTCAAAATCCTCGATCATTGTTGTTGTTATGGAGATATCACCAGGTTCCACAGGAAGAAACTCTGCCTCTGATCCTTCTA
>MU223304.1:3720638-3744112 GCA_018584345.1 Thuja plicata
ATTATTTTTAAGGTTAAATTCTCTATTTTGTCATCCTTAAATTTAGGAGATAGAAATTAAAACCTTATTAAATAAAATATGATTATCCCTTCACGGGAATGGTTTTATAAACCATATTATTAACGGGCAAATAGTTGCATCGGTTGAATACCTGTGAAAATACTCCCTCCAATCTATATACAGGAAGAATTTCCCGTGTGAGGGGATGGATGGGAGAAGAAAATAATGATGAGAGGATTACTATGCTTGTAGAAAAATTCTATCGTGAGGAGAGAATTTCATAATTCCTAGAGGTTGGCATTTGGTTGTTTCGGTAGAGGCTAGAGATTTCATCTAGAAGGAATCTAAGGATTACTGGAAGGAGACAGAGAGAATAAGACTCTTCATCAACCGAATCCTGCAGGACTCCAGGTTGGAATCCATTCTGGGAAATAAACCTCTTTTATAGTATGAATGTTGGTTATAGATTTGTTTGAATGCTTCTGTTTATGTTTTGTTTTGTTTGTTTGCAGAAAGTTTATGCATTATTGTATTATTATATTTCTGCATAAATTTTATATTTTAATTGTACTCTATATTATTATTGCATTATTGTAGAACGTATATAGATTATTGTGTTACTGTACAAACATTTATACAAATATAAGATTACTGTATAATGCCAGCCATTTAATGTTTATGCTGTATGATTATATTCTGTTTCCCATTTATAGAAATATAAGTTTCAAAACGTTATACAAATGTCAGTCATCTTATAAAGAAAAGCCATTAATGTTTATGATAAATATTGTATTCTCTCATCCATCTTTGTCATTTATACAATGTCATCTGTTTATAATATGTTGTCATTGCAATAGAAATATTCTGTTATTTCATTATGCCAGCCAGCCGTTTATAGAAGTTTTAAGAATCCCGAGTGTAACATTGTTTTACTGTCGTGTCTGTCATTTGGCTGAGTTAATAGTTATTACCTATGTCATTTCACGTGATTAGAGGTTGTGTTTGTATTAAGGGTCGAAGCTGAACAAGTTTAATATTTAAGCCAATTAGGATAATGATTATATTTTTTCTTTATACAAGTATAGCATTTAAGTATAAGTCACGATACTTTAAGTTATACTTGTATAAAGGGATTAGGTACCTTTCAGATTGATTGGGATAGGTTATAGCTTCCTAGGATAAAAGTTGCAAATTCTAGATTTTAGATTTTCTTTATAAAATCAGACTTAGTCAAATTTCAGGCTTTGTCAAAATTTCAAACTTAGAATGAACTTTATGGAGCATTGTCTTTTGGTACATGGAATATTGTGTAAACCTTATTTTTGTCCATTTCTTGTGGGTGGAGGTTATGATCAGTGCATTTAGATGCCTTAATAGGGTTAGAATGTGTGTAGGAAGAAGTTTAGGGTTTAGAGTTGTCTAACATGATCAGGACATTCTAAACATCCTCAAACGTTCCTAATTTCTCTAAACATCCATAAACTATCTTATTAATTTATTTTCTTTGTAGCCAATCTCAAATGTGTTTATAATATGTTTTTACTATGTGTATGATGTAATTGTGATATGTGGGTTAAGGGTAGAAAACCTAACGACACCTAGTGAGTGGCTCTCAGTGCGGGGCCGGGGCCCTAAGTGGCTAGAACCAGGATAACNNNNTGAAGAGTTATTTAACAAGTGAAAACTTAATTAAACTTATGGGAATGGGTTCTAACATTAAAAAGATTAAATGTGCCTCGCCCATGCCATTAGCACTAGTAAAGGCTATGGATGGGAGTGGGAGAAGGTACCTACGCGTAGGTATGATCGAATGGCGTTTGTCTGTATGAAAGGCATTCGATACTGCATGTGTGTACTTGGGGGTCGGGGCCCGGAGTGGCTAGTACCAAGACAAACCAAGGAGGGATATGCGATGACACTCACTTAGGTGGTTGCTTAGAGTTTCTACCAAGCCTTAGAACCTTTTTGGGGAAGGAATTAGACCTTGATCTTCTTTTCAATTCGTATTTGGGAAACATTACCCAACCCTAGGTATGGCCTAGCTATTCCTTCTTTGTGGACCTTGGTGTTTATCTCCTAGCATGGGGGAGTGGGCCTTTTGGTATCCATGTGGCTGGGTGGTAAATCTTTTATTGAGGTATCTTTTGAGAATGCAGTGGTTTGAAGATTCATGCTTGCTTATGTACCAGTTTTTGAAGAATGAAGGCCTTGTGATTATCTTTCATGATGTAAATTATTGTTACCTCCCAAGAGGAGATGAATGCAATGTAACCATTGATGTAATTTAAAATGATGTATTTGGAATGGGTAGATTTAGGAAAAAGGGAAAAGGGAGATGTGAAATTTATGTATAAGATGTATGTTGGAAAAGAAAAAAAAGATTTGGTAACATTTCAAGTATAGTAGTATGTTTCTTATTATTGATTAAGTGAAAAAGGGCTATTGAAGAAAAAATGTATTATTTGAAATGTATCAAATTATTTAGATGGTTCCATTTGATTTAAAGGTTATATTGTTCATAATGAATACTTAGGAATATAGATGGTTTTAAATGGAAAATTGAAATGAAAGTACTTAGGTATTTCTTAATAAAGAATCGTATAATGATATGATGTAGTTTGCTTTGAGAAATAAATCTTGTTGTTAGCTTACTTTATGGACTTAACTAAATCAAGCATTAAATTAGAAGGGAACCCTGGAAGGAATCTAAGTTTAGGTTTTTTTCACATAATTCTTTTAAAAGTTCAAAAAATTTCATGAATTTTTACTTAGTTTTTTTTTCATTTTCAAAGAGAATCTATGTTCTCTTCCCTGGTTCCCTTGTGGGGCATGACATATCAACACGTGCCTAACACAGGTTCTATGGATCATGACCTCAATATGAAGGGAAATATTATGCGGATGGCTCAAAGCTTTATCATCATCTTCTGAAAAGGAAAGGAAATGAGGGGTAGCAATGTGATTAACCATATTCTGGAATTGATCAATATCTAAGTTGTTGGGGACATTTTCCATGCATAAAGCATCCTCAAGGATTTTTTTTTGTCTCGGGGACAACTCTAAGAGCTCAAAGATCAAAATCTGAGCTGGGGTTCTTTGCAACTAATAAAAAAGACTATAACTTGACTTAGGATTAATAGTTGGCTTCAAGGTGATAGGCTTGGATGCCACTTTCTTAGGTTTATTGGATTGACTTGAATTGGGTCCTCTAATGACAACAAGACCTTGACTTCAGGTAATAACATTAAGGGGTTGAGATGACCTTCTAGAGTTGGGACCCCTTAGCACCACAATAGGTTCTTTGTCAAAAATAGGAGGAGAGTCTTCATCTAAATCATAACCATAAGGGTCTCTACCACTCATCATATTAACATTTTCTTCCACAAATTCAACCATGTTAATAGTATTCTCCACATCTATGTAAGTATAATTGATCTCAACTTTTCCATTCCTAAATTTAGAGGTTTCCCCCTTTTCATATTTGGGAAAAGGTTCCTTGAATGCCTTATGGTCGGTGTTGGTGTTCAATCCATCTATTGTAATTTGTCCATTCTCAATGAGATCTTGAATGATATGCTTGAGTTTCCAGCAGTGTTCAACGTCATGTCCAATACCATTATGAAATATGCAATAGGCTTTCTCCTTCAACCAATGTGGTTTAACTTTAGGTATACAAAAATCCACAGCATCTTGAGAATGTGCCAGATTGTTAGTGATAAGTTTATTTAAAATATCCCCATATGACTCACCAAGTTTTCCAAATTGACGTCTTTCACTTTTAGGCTTACCTTGGTAACTTGGCTTAGTTTCTTGTTGATTGGATGTATTGAGCTTTGTAGCTTGAACAGTACTAGATAAATGGAGCACAGGTTGATCTTTAGGTTGGGAGGAATCCACAACTCCATCGTTAACCACTTGTTTTTTCCTATCCCAATATTGGTTCTTCCCTTTATCCTTGTTAGAGTTGTTATTGTTCTGGCCATTGTTGTTGTTTTCATGTTTGGTCACAATTCCTTGTTCTCTTAAAACATCTTCAATCCTACATGCGGTTTCAACCATGGTGTCAAATGAATCAAAAACCATTTTCTTAACTTCATACCGCATTTCGGGGACCAAATTACTAACAAGAATGTCAATATTTACATTGTCAGGAATAGTTCTAGAATAGAAAGAGCATTTTTCATCTCCACCTTTTCAAGAAAGTAACAAAGGATTCTCCTTGACTCTGCTTTAAGCTACATAAGTCCAACAAGGTGATAGATCTTGAAACATTTTATGCAAAGTGTTGAACAAATCTGTGAACAAGCTCTTTGAAAGTCTTAATAGGGCGAGTTATCTTAGTAAACCATTCCATTGCTTGACCCTTAAGACTTCATGGGAACAATCTCATATAGGTATGAATCATCTTGATGGAACTCAAAACTTGTCATATAAAACTGGCACACATGATCATGTGGATCTCCACTCCCATCATATTTGTCATATTGAGGAATTTCAACCTTTCTAGGAAATTCTATCATGTCAACACTCTTATCAAAAGTTTTAGGACAAATCGAGTCCAATGAGAAAGAATTCTTAGGTGCGAACATCTTGTCCATTTTTCTTTGCATTTCATTGATCTTCTCCTCTTGGGATGGACCTTGCTTCTTAATATTTTTATCCACATCAAAGTTGTAAGGGACCCTAGCACCCTTGTTGATTAGACTCTCTAGGAACTTATCCTTGTTTTGCTCCAAATATTTCTCCACATAATGTTGGAAAAGTGGCTCTTGTTGCATTTTCATAAAGTCTTGGGAGGTGCGATCAAAGCTTGAGCTACTACTGTTGGAAATTTGACTTCTTGAGGAAGCATGACTTATTTTGTGTTGTCAATCATGGAAACAAAGTCATATGTAAGTTCTTTCATAAAAGTAAAACAACTAAGTATGAAAATAGGGTAGACAGACACATACAGAGATCAGTACATCAGTGCATGTGTTAGAGATCACACCAGAGCATGTGTGCTTAGGTATATACTCTATTGTGTATATACATGCTAGATCCAAATGAACAGAGTATGGAACATCAATACAAAAAAGTTAAAGATAGATTAGTAGACCTGCAGTCCAAGAAATGGAGCATGGAAGCTGACTACAATTTTGATCAACGTGAATGATTTTGTAATGTAATGGCTATGCGACTTTAGTTATAAGTTTGTATTAATGTAATTAATTTTGTAGTAAACACACTTAGGCTGACTTGTTTGGAAGCATTGTATATTTTTGTTTTAGGGCTAACTAGTGATTTGTTTTGGGTCGCGCCTATTTGGATTTGAAGATATAAGTATGTAATATAAAGATATGTTACAAGTGTCAAATATTGTGTAAGAATAAGTTACAAAGGGATAGTATAATGAATTCAGAAGATGATATAACTCTTTGAAGGAGTAAGAGCATTCGCACATACACAGAATTGATCAGACAATAGTGTCATTATAGCAATTCATTTTGATATAGTGCATATCAACATTTAGAGGATTGTAGCCTTCATCTTATTGAGTAGTGAGCCTAGGCAGTGAGCCATATACACCTAACAGGGTTTTGTAAAAGACTCCTAACAGGGTCAAACCTTTAACCAGTTCATTGTACTTAATTTGTAAAGACTGCTTCTAACAGAGCAAAGGAACTTTAACAGGTTCATTATACCTCTAGTACAATATTTGTGGGTACTAATCCCCACTGGAGTTTTCCTCTAATCAAGGTTCTCCGTAATCATATCATGTGTTATGTATTCTTGTGTTATGTTTCTTTGGATGTACATTTGATATATGTTTAATTGGCTTAAATATAATTGATAGAGAAACACTGATTCACCCCCCCCCCCCTCTTAGTGTTTCTAANCCCCCCCCCCCCCCTCTTAGTGTTTCTAACAATTGGTATCAGAGCTCTGGTCCTTTGAAAGAAAGTTTAACCACTTGAGGAGATCATGGACTCAGCTAAAGAAAAACATTTGAAAAATAATCTTGAAGCAACTCTTGAAGATCTAGATAGATTTGAGAAGGAAAATGAATAACTAAGATTGAAAAATGATGGCTCTCAAATACTTATTAAAAAGATAAGAAAATATCTGAAAGATTGTTCTACAAGTGAACTAGGACAAATGGTCAAAAATCTTAATGAAGAGAATAAATCTCTAAAGGATAAACTTGAAGTTTTGGGGGAACAACTTACAGATAGCCAGAACACCATTGAAGACAAGATCAAAGAAAGCAATCGATTAGAAGATGAACTTCTGTAGCCAAACATGAAAGTCTTGGAATTGGAAAACATGAAGAAGAAGTTGGAATGTGAATTAACAGAAGCAAAAGACAAGATTGATAAACTTCACACAAGTTCTGATTTGATTCAATCCCAACTTAATGCGCAAAGAAAAAAAGGGAACACTACTGGTCTTGGATTCAGTACAGCACAAGATGAAACCAAATCATCACAAAAGAAAGAAAAAACACTTGAAGCATCTTCAAAAGCTAAGAAATTTGAAGATACTACAGAGGTTATATCTGAACCACCTAAAAGAGAAATCAAGAAAGTTAACAAAACTTGTTATGCATGCAATAAAAATGGGCATTTGGCAAGAGATTGTAAAGAGGTTAGACCTTTTAATGGTTATTGTTACTTCTGTAATAAGTTTGGTCACAGGGCTATACATTTTAGAACAAGTCATAAGAATCAACATTAGCAAATTCACAAGAATACAAATCAAAGAAGTCAAAGAAATCAACTATCAAGAAATTTGTAGAACATTAAATGTCAAATATGCAACTACAATGGACACACAGCAAATTAATGCAGCATGATGAGCAAGAACATTAGACCTCCGATCATTTATCACACATGTGTAAAGGTTGGACATATCACAAGGTTTTGTAGATCCAAAACTCAGAAACAAGAGGATCCTAAAAATTCACTATTTGAAGAGAAAGGAGAAGTCAATTTTGTCAAAGCAAGATCTAGGTTGAAGTAAAGAAAGATAATGAATATAAAAAAGTAGTTGATGCATCCCTAGTGGATGCACCCTCTACTTCTGCCTGAATAGACCTTCTTGGTCTTAGGGGGAGCTATTCTAGCTTAGAACCCTTGCGCGGTTGGTGTACTCACTTTAGAGTATGCACCTTTGGATTCATGGTTAAAAGCACAGATTACAGCTATATGCATTCATGCATTATCTAAATTGCATCAGGATCAAAGTTTGAAAATCTCTATGCATGGTTGCAAGCGTTAAATGTGGTAGATCATATAAAAAGAAAGTTTATAGTCGATCATTTTCACATTTACATTTGAGAGAATAGAAATTGAAGAGAATTGGAGCACTAAGACATCTAAGCATGAAGGAATAATAGTTTGGTAGTTGGAGCGAATGGATAATCAGTTTGAAGCGGAGCCCTAGCTGTCGCGTCATTTCAAAATTTCATGGAAACCCTACATAAGCAAACACCAAGTAAGTATGGCGACCCCAGTTGTGTTTGATGTAGCATAGAGGAAGAGGTTCATATTTAAGAAGCATCCATTCAAATCCATACTAGATGATGTGGAAGGGGCTTTCTCTAAAACTCCGCTTGGCGTTGTTCACATGGAAGATATCCACACATACATTTACTGTAAGAAGGAATCATTAGGAGATGATAATATAGCTTCTCATATGGCATCAATGTTAAATCCTGACTTCACATTCAAGGATGAGTTTGTGCACTTACAAGATAACCCTATTTTAGAGTATTTGAATGCGCATGAGTTTGAAGAACCAGAATGGGTAAAGATTCTGTTAAGAAGGATACATGATGATCTTTTCTGGATTGGAGATTTCCTAGTTTGCATCACTACAGAACTAATCCATCAGTTAACTAGACTTCCAATGACTAGACCAGTATTTCCCACTGGTAAGGATGTAAAGAAATAGATTGAGCAAGTTTGTTTTTCCAGGAGTGATAGGCGTGGAATGACAGTTGACCCTTTCAAGGAGGATGACATTAAACTCATGACAATGATACTTGGATACAAGTTTCAGCAAGCAAGCAGGTTGAATAGTGTCTCTATAACAACAGTCCTTGTAGCTATCATAATAGTGAAGGATAACACCCAATACAACCTATGTGAGATCTTGCGCGATCAATTGATTGAAAATATTAGAATTATCAAACATGACAGGAGAAAAACATTCAGGTTTGGATCTTTGATCATCTATTTGTATCACCACATAGTTGGAAAGGTTGCAGACCTTTATCTAGACAAAGGCAAACCTACAATGACTCAGATATCTCTTAAAGCCATAGTAGACAACAGTGCAAGAGATATAATGGATATGGATATAAAGATATTCAGGGTCAAAATGTAGAGCAGGTTTAGACTATCTGAGAAGATAGTTGACAAATACAAGGATACAATATGCTTTATGGTAGAGACAGATTGCACATGCATGGAGGTTGTTGAGACAAGAACTAACTGGATTCATCCACTAGGCTATGAAGTAGAATACCATGTGTTAGAAGGATATGCGCAAGTCTTATTGTCAACACCCAAAGACCCTAATGAACCTAGATGGGGCACTTATAGAGAAAAGACCAATGAAGTGGATATTGAACTACAACTTTCTGTTAACAAAAGGAAAGCATCCAAAACTACATCCAACATTCTAAAAAAGCATGGAATCACACGAGAAGATTTGGACCAGGCAAAAGAAGCCAAAATTGCACAAGTTAATATTGAGAAAATTGTTGAAACTCAAAAGAAAAAAGTAGAAGAAAAATGAGGAGAGTACCACTACGCCTACTACAACCATTGATATAGATACATCTCCACCTTCTGTACCTAGAAAGAAACCCAGAGGAAGGAATCAAGCATCTACAAATCAGCCATCCTCAAGGAACACTTGGAGCAAAGCTAAGAATCTTCAAGCTCCACCTGAGGTAGGACTTAGACCCAGTCTAAATATCCTGAAGAATAGGATTGTAAATGAAGGAAGATTGGATACATTATCAAAAGTTTATGACAATTATCAAGAGATGGATAAGACTGAGATACATTCTATGATCATATCTCATATGATCAAGTTTAAGAAGTCTATTCTTGAACTCAAAATAGTGATACCGGATAAGTTATGGAACATACTGGAGATCATGAAAAGACATGCAATTGAGGAAGACATGAAGATTAGAGAAGAAACTTTGGATACTCTTCTTCCTGTCTGTTCACATGATGAGAAGGCTATTCTGTTAGATCTAGTAAAGCCTCATCTCCGTAGTAAGACAAGGACTCTACAAATTATGAACAAGGACTATGAACATATTGGAAAGGAGACTGAAAAATCATTTGCACAAGTATTTATGGATAGACACATGTATCCACCAATGGTGCTTATAGAAAATGTTTCCCCAGCTCCTCCCAAATAGGTTACAACTTCAGTAATTTAGGTTGCGCCTATGACAGGTCCATAGAATTCAGTGCTCACAGTGAAAATAACCTCTGAGACAACTAAAGATATAGAGGACACTATAGTAATTGATGATGTAAAAATATCTATGACAACTTATGATAAATATATGGATAAAGTTGATGAAGCATTTGTAAACACTGAGGAATGAACACTGATGACACATCTCTACAATAGGATGAAGTTCCTTCCATTGATCCAACAGACTTGGATAAGGAGAAAGATACTCAAGCTAATGAGACACCAGTAAAGGAAATTCATGTCAAAAGTGAATGTGTAGATACAAGTTAGAATGCTATTTTATCACCATCCACTCAACCATCCACCTCATTTTTGTCAAGGTTAACTCCTGACTCAGCAAGTTTGGATGCATGGGGAGAAGAAGACCTAATCAAGATCAGCATCCTTGCCATGAAAAAGGAAAAAGAGAAACAAGTGAGGAGGAACCCTTGCTTGTTGGAAACATTGAACATTTTGAATGACTTAGTGCCTACTAATCAGAAAGTAGCCAAAGTACAATCAGTTGAAGATGTGGACAACATCTTATCAAACATCAAGTCACATTTCACTAGCTTAGTAGAATCTGCTACTAAAATTGTAGAAGATGAATACAAGAAGGAGAGACTAAATGAATTGGTAAAGAACTTTACCTTAGATCTAAACTCCTTAAATATTGGGCAGGCTATATTGAAGGAATTGGTAGATAAAGGAAAGAAAGTCATAACAAACTGTATGGATAGAGTGAATTTCACCTCTGAGCACACTAAAATGATAGTAGAAGCAGAAGAAATGATAGACAACATAATAAAATCAGTTGAAACCTTGACGCAAGACATGAACATATGTAACAATGTCTACCAAGGGTAGTTAGAAAAATTTGAGAAAGAAAAGTTAGAAGTCAGCAAGATAAGGGTAAGGCAAACATAGTTGAGGAATGCATATGCGCCATCTCTAGCAGTTCTCAACGAGAACATCAAAAAAATTGATAACACCATATAGACATATGATCAAGGTCCCTGCATGGATCTGATAAAAATGGAGAAATTGACATATGCTTTATGCACGCATATTCAGACAGTTGATGCAATGAAAGTCTTTTGGAAAAAAGAGATTCAATCTCTCCAAGTTGTGTACCCAGAAGTCTACATGGAGTAAGTATATTGAAGACTTACAATTTTTGCACACCTTTGTCATTAATGTCAAAGGGTGAGTACTATAGAATGTGTATATGTGAAAAAGTATTTATGTATATATCATTAAGTATTATGATATACAGTCATTTTTGTATGAAGTCATTTTCAGTAACTTAGCCACATTCCTTTGTTGCCATAAATGAAAAATGGGGAGATTGTTGGAAAGTTGATTTCCTAAGGAAGCATGACTTATTTTGTGTTTTCAATCATGGAAAAAAAGTCATACTTAAGTTTTGTCATAAAAGGAAAATGACTAAGTATGAAAATAGGGCAGACAGACACATACAGAGATTAGTACATCAGCGCACGTGTTAGAGATCACACCAGAGCATGCATGCTTAGGTATATACTTTATGGTGTATATACATGCTATATCCAAAGGTGTAGAGTATGGAACATTAGTAAAAAAAAGTTACAGATAGATTAGTAGACCTACAGTCTAGGAAATAGAGCATGGAAGCCGACTACAGTTTTTATCAACGTGAATTATTTTGTAATGTAATGGCTATGCACCTTTAGTTATAAGTTTTTATTAATGTAATTAATGTTGTAGTAAATATGCTTAGGCTGACTTGTTCAGAATCATTGTATATTTTTGTTTTAGGGCTGACTAGTGATTTGTTTTGGGTCGCGCCTATTCGGATTTGAAGATATAAGTATGTAATGTAAATATATGTTACAAGTGTCAATTATTGTGTAAGAAGAAGTTATAAAGGGACAATATAATGAATTTAGAAGATGATATAGCTCTTTGAGGGAGTAAGAGCATCCGTGCATACACAGAACTGATCAGACAACAGTGTCATTACAACAGTTCATTTTGATATAGTGCATATCAACATTTAGAGGGTTGTAGCCTTCATCTTATTGGGAAATGAGCCTAGGAAGTGAGCCATACACCCCTAATAGGGTTTTGTAAAAGACTCCTAATAGGGTCAGACCTTTAACCAGGTCATTATACTTAATTTGTAAAGACGACTTCTTATAGGACAAAGGAACTTTAACAGGTTCATTATACCTAGTACAATATTTGTGGGTACTAATCCCCACTGGAGATTTCCTTTGATCAAGGCTCTTTGTAATCATAAATGTGTTATGTGTTCTTGTGTTATGTTTCTTTGGATGCACATTTGATATATGTTTAATTGGCTAAAATATAATTAATAGAGAAACACTGATTCACTCCCCCCTCTCAGTTTTTCTAACAACTACCCCCATATTGTGAACCATAATGAGCATGTTGTGAAGTTTGTCTTGAGGTCCTGGGAGGTGTTCATCTCCTATAATGATCATGTCTAGAAACCCTTTTTCCTCTAGGGCTAGGAGATCATGATGGTGATCTTGAATTTCTCCTACTTTGTGGAGTCCTAGGAGGAGTGGATGGAGGAGAACTATTTCCACTACTAACATGCATATTATTGAATGGATCATTGAGTTTTCGAGCCAAGAGCCTATCTTTCTCTTCCTAAAAGGCTTTCTTTTCCATTTCTACCAAAGTCTGTCTCTCCAACTTTAGGCATCTAATTTGTTCTTCCTTATGAGCTTGTTCATCTTGGAATGCTTTATTTTCACACTCAATCCTCTTGAGTCTGTCACTCACATAATTTGTAGGTATTTTAAGAGGTGAACTTGGTTTTGAATTTTGAAACAAGTTGTTAGTATAAGTTGTATTGATATGAGTATCATATAGTTTGTCTCCTTGGTTCTCATGTTGTGGTAACTCATCATCATAAGCATGTCTCTTACCTTTCTCTCTCAGCCCTTTGGTGTGCATATAAATATCTTGTTGAAATAAGGGGTGAGGTTGGTCTACTTTTATGAGAGGAACCACTGAATGAGATAGCATCTCTACTATTTGCAAACATATCATCATAACATTTATCCATGTCTTCCCTCTCTCTCTGAGTCCTTGTGTAACTCATATCCATAGAAGAGAGAGAAGATGTTAAGGGGATACCCAACTCACTAAGATGACTCTTGGAATCAAACCACACTTCTGAGGTATTCCTAGGTGATTGATCAAGTATGGGTTCTCTTTCCTTATGTCTTTGGCAAGTTTGAACTAAGGGTAATTGGTTAAAAACCACTTGAGGTCATTTTCCTTGATTTAATTGATATCTTCTTGTTACTGGCATGAAAGAAAAGGTACTAGCTGATAGGATGACCCTAAGAGATGTTGGTACAAAACTAGGATAGAAAAGGCATTAATGTGTCCAAAAAAATAGGTGATAAGATAGAAAATTGCAAGAGGCGTAAGCCAACACTACCACAGAGGTGCCCAATAAATGGGTGAATACCCTAACACATATGGATCAGGAGGATGATCTTACCCAAATTATATTAATTGAAATTGAAATTTTATGAAAGTGAATGGATAAGAGACTACCAAAACTCTCCAAGTGTGTTATCAAAGAATTTAAAGGTTTATCTTTTCAACAAGGACGGTTTCTAGCTCAGCAAGCTCCAAGAAAGGTCACTTGTGAAATCAAAGATCACTAATTCAAGAGGTAAAAATGCAAAAATCCAAAGCTAAACAAGCTTCTAACAGTGGGGTAAGTAATCCAATCTGACCCGGATCAACGAAGAAAATTGGAAATGACAGGGCAGCAATCAAGCAAGCGGGTAGATAACAACAAGTAGCTTACTGGCAAACAGTTTCGCATTACAAAATGCTTTATTGTGTGAGGATTAGCACAAGACCACATGAAAAAATGCTTAGAGCCATGTGAAGAAAGACCAGACTGGTGTGACAGGATAATAGGAAACTGACAACAAGTTTGAAAAATATCGCACAAGGATTCTCAAAGATCCGCGTGAGGAAATGCAGTGAACGGTGTGAAGAAATAGTTTTCTCGCGCAAGGAAAGGACATAGAACTTAGTATTCACTTGTTTTAATTGACCAAATAGTTGCATTAACGGATTTTATCATGAATCAGGCACACAATACAACAATTAGGGAGTTCAAGCAATGAATATCTTCAAACAATGAGCAAGGGACAAAGTAACCTTGCACATGAACATGGATAGTGTCATAGTATTTATACTCCATAAGAATGCTACTTGTGTATGTTAGATAAAAAATTTTCTAGTCATGCACATAGTTCTAAAAAATAAAAAGTTGGTTGCACTATGGTTCTTAGTAATGGCTTGATTCTGCAACTTTTGCAATCTCAAGTGGGTGAAATCCAATCTCAGTGCACCAAGGTCTTGACACAGTCTGAGAATTTAATCAATCAAGAGTTTTTGAGGAGATCTGACAACCCATAAGAAACTACACCTGTGGAGATTTCTTCCACAAGGACATTTATATAGCGGTTGTTGCTACCATGGTGAAAATGACTATTATCACTTGAGGTTCCATCCACATGGTTTACCCAATAAAGGGAGTGTCCACTACGGTTAACCCTCTCTAACAAGGAAGACTCACAATATGAACCACATGGGGACTTGGTTTGGATTCAAGGGTTCCAAGTTTTTGATTCTCCCAAAAGGGAAAAGAGCATAATCCTCTAGCTTCTTCACCTCACCCAAACATAGCAAACAAGATTAATTGACCGACTAAGTTGAAATCACCACCCAATTAAATCAACAATAATGACCACCAATCTCAAAAGAGAAAGTACCAATCAAAGTTGAAGACCAACCAAGTGAGATAATAACAAATCCTTCCCTACCTACAAGGGGATCTATCATCAAGAAGAGCTTCACATGAAAGACAAGCGAATGAAGCCCACTCTCTCAAGATCGCCACAAATAGTGTTTATAGGGCCTAGTTACTATGTGAAACATATATGGAAGAAAGAAAATCTAGGTCCATTTTTAGAGCACCAATTGGAAATGTGATGTATGAAATCAAGAAACACTCAAGCTAAACACATGAGAGGCCCATTTAATTTCCAAAATCCAAATGTTATAGAGATCAACAAAATAGCTCAAATCCAATGCAACACAAATCATTTTGTTGTTTATCTAAGAAAGTCTAAATTAGCAAAAACAACAACAACAACAACAACAACAACAAAAAATCACAAACCACTAGAAATAGTAAACATTAGTGGTTAGAAAAAAAAAGAAAAGAGATATATAAATGTATCAATGAAAAATAGATCTCTGGTGTGAAATCTCGCGCAAAGATTCACACAGTGCCACGTGAAGAGATACAGAACCTCATGTGAAGAAGTGCTCAGACAGTAAAAAATAGTAATAGATCAGATCCACAGCCTGCTGCTGAATGTCACGCAAAGATTTGCACAGAGCCGCGCGAGGAAATGCAATATCTAGAAAAAGTTTGCCTATAGACCTACAAAATGTCGGGCAAAATTTCCCTGCAAAAATTACAAAAAATGTAGAAATCCAAAAATAAATGATGAAAAATAACTATAGTGACAGAAAATGAATCTTCTTCCTGACGGTGGGCACCAAAGATGTGTGCTTAAAATGTGTCACACTTGTATGGGTCATTCCATTTAAGGTTGCTCAAGAATGAGGCCTCAAATATTGACTCATAGCTCCCTAGTCATGAAGTGCAAAGGTGTGTGATGAAGGCCTCAGATTGACCTAGTTGTGCCCATGCAAATACACCATGAAATGAGAGATTCAATGCATGAAAATGACAACTATTCTATATGATTGTAATGCATAAAAGGAAATTCATCTAAATGATAACAATGCATGATTATTCTATGAAAAGAAATATGAATTCAATCTAATATGAATCTAATCTACATGAATATCCATGGGTGTAAGAAGAAGAAGACAAGAAGAGAGAAGTTGCAATATCCAAGCCAAAGTGCTCAAATTCTCCTCCAAAATTGCTCTCCAAACCTACATCATAACAATACCTAAAAATTCTATTATGAGAATGAGAAGGAGAGGTTTCCTTTTAAAGAGAAATGGAAGGTAGAGATTAAGAGGCAAAGAATCAAAGGCTATGATTAAGAGGCAAAAATCCCACCACTTAGGAAGATGTGTAGAAAAAGGAACTTTTATTTAATTTTTATTTAATTTATTTCCTTTTTCATCAAATAAAGTGCTTGAAGTGGGGATTTTTATTTATTTAATTAAAAGAGGGATTTTCTTTTAATTAAATAGGATGAATTTTATTTAATTAAAAAGGAGATTAAATCTTTTAATTAAATAAAAGTGATCAAACCTTAGGAAATATTGAAATAATTGAATTAATTACGATTTGATCAAGGAAATTGATTTGAATTGAAATGTTGCAAAGCATTGATTCAGGAGTTTGATAAATTGATAAAATGATAAATGGGGCCCATAGTCTAGGTGACCATTTTAAGGCGCATACACAAGAATGCATATTCGGTAGAGGGTCTTACCATGGCAGGAATCCTATTCCAAGTCTTCTAAAATCTAAGATTCAAATCACTTATCTCTTCTCGTGGAGCCCTTTTGATAGTAGTTAGTTGTTCCACCAAAGAAAGATTATTAGATTTATCTTCAAAAAATTTAGACAACTCCTCACCTAGTGCATCCCATGTAGCAATGGATACAACTCAGAGGGTTCAAAACCACTCCAATGCTTTTCCCTTCAATGATGCAACTAGTAGCCTCAAAGCTACATCCTCTTCCGTGATGTGATGGACATTGCAAAGAGAAGCAATATCTCTAATGTAGTCAATAGTTGTTGTTTGTCCTTCTCCTATGAAAGATGGCAGTCCCTTCAATGTTGCTAATGGTATGTTGTTATGATTTGCAATCCACAAAAGACTACCTTGATCAAATGGCACAAAAGGCAGTCTTCTAACCTTCCTTGGTGGTGCTGTAGCAAAATTTGCAGCTTCTGGTGGTTCTTCTTCTGATGGCTGTTCAAGAACAACTTGAAATTGAAGTGCTGGAGGACTTTCTGAAGATTCTTGATCTGAATCTGGTAAATCAGCATAGTAAGTGTGAGGAGCTGAACTTCTCTTAGATATTTTTTTCCTTGGTCTTCTTGGCTTCCTACCCCTTTCTATAGGCTAGAAGGAGAGCTCTTTTGGACCTTTAGGCTCTCTCTGTAAAGTTCTTCCTCTACTAGTATGTGATAACTGCAAATACTCAAACCCTTTTCCACTCCTTGTTTGAATTATGTTCATGTATCACAAGGAGTCCCATCGGGTGTGCCAAAAACTATTGAGGTTTAGAATTACCACCCCAACTTAGGCATTGGGGCTTTGACAGTACTGTATCCTAACAATGGGAAACTTCTCTAGTTGTGGGTGGACTATGATTAAGAAGGAGTCTCTGGATTCTAGGCCCGTTCCTATTTGATATGGGATATCACCTCCTAATTGATAACTTAATGAGAAAAGGGGAAGGAGGAAGCTTTTGAAACAAAAACTAGAAGTAAATATGGGGTGATACACCAAAAATGGGTTCAAACTTTGTTTGAAAGATAAAATAATAATTCCTACTCATATATTAAAGGCTTGATACTTAATATCTCTGCTCAACATATAGGCTAACAAATCTCACTACTAGGGTTAAACCACAAATATCTTGACCAGTCAACAAACATACAGATTCTTTACAAGGCTTTGAATTGTTGATCACCTTGAGGAGGAATATGGATACACTCACTTCTCTTAGATATCAATTAAGTAAAAAAACTTGCAAAGAAATATGAAAACAAGATTTTGAAGCTCAAAAATATGTAAGACAATGAATCATATGCTTTATTTCTTCTCAAAATCTAACAAAATGGATACCAAATAGTTTCCAAGGCATCAAGGAACAAGGAATTCACTTTTATCCCTCTCTCCAAAACTTGCAACCGCTAAACATGAAGTAAAAGTTTAACTCTATATCCCATATGGCCCAATTTCAAAAATCATCTCTCTCTAAAAGTCCTCCAAAATAGCAAATCACAAAACCTAAGGCTTAATAAGTGCCCTAAATCAAGCCCTAAATTTAGCCTTAAACAAGACCCCTAATGTTGGTGCATAAAAGATACATCTTTTTACACACTCACCAACCTTATTGCATGATATATTAAATATGCATAACCCTAAATGCATAAATCCCAACACATAACCTAACACCATAGTAAGGAAACCTAAATCCACTAAGTCAACACCATAGTATGAACAAACCCTAAATTCCTAGCAACCTAACCATAGTATAGCTAAGTTGAGGTAACTTCAGCTCCATGCTCAACAACAGCTCATAACTGACATAAACACACTCACCAAAAGGATAGACTATTGTATTTGTGGCACAAAAGTACTGTTGTGGCACTTCTTGGGGAATGTCGAGGCACTGTGAATTGAAAATTCATTAACTTCATTTGGCAGTGGATTCGAAAGCTGGGTAAAACACATTGCATAGTGTTTTTCATCTCATTGCACTTAGGGTTTTATCTATGGTGCTGCCATGTTTTGTTGAAAATGTAACTTCGAAGCCATAATCCATGGTGCTGCATCTGCATATTAACTATGTGAAGAAGGTCGGGCTTCTTGGGCTATGTGGGAAACCGTGAGTTTGAGCTCTTTTTGCCATAACATATGGCACTTTCTGTGGATTTCTCTGGAGTTTGAGGTTTGTTTGATTGACTTTGGAGTAAAAGTGCTCGAGCTCTATAAACTGTGAGTTAAGACCCATGGCTTTCACTACACAACAACACATGGGAATACTTGAATAGCTTAGGCTTATGAGGTATTAATGCCATAACAGATGGCGCTGGCTACATTTTAACTCAGGCTTGAAGTTGACAATTTTTTAAACAACCACCGTAATCTTGGACTAAGTCTAAGCTGTGGTTGAGAGGTGTGGAGTTAGCCATGGAATTTGGTCTCAAAACTTGGTATCTCATCCACAGCTTCAGACTCATCCCCAGTTTATGGTGAACTATGAATGAAGCTTTTAGTGGTCGCGGCTTTCTTTGTTGTAACATACAGAGCTCAGGATCCATTCTTCTGTTGGCCTCTAGATAAGTTACCCTCACATTCTTGTTCACTCTGCATCCTTACTATGTGAATTAAATGCATAATGTTGAGTTTTAATAACTCCATCTTTTCTAGATTTTAAAATATATATGTCTCTTGCAACAAACTAGGGTTTTGATGTTACTTCTTTGTATGTTGAATTTGTTGTTTCTCATTTTGAAATTCCACCATGCAGCTCCACAATGTAACCCTAATCCCACTCCGAGTTACTCTCTATTGCTTGGCTTTTTATCGTGCTCTTCATCATTGATTTATGTGTTAAATAAATGTCTACAAAAAATGATACCCACATTGCTATTATTGTGGATCTAGAAGTGAACTCAAACATGTGCAAGTCTGTCATTGTTTTGGTTTGCAATATGAACTCAGGTTTCTTCTATGGCTATCTTGTTTGTACATAACTGCAGTCCGCTTAATGTTTTCAAACATGACAACACTGTCATAAGGACAAAACATGTTTTTCTGTCAAGGCCAAAATCCATCTCTATGTTTTGTCTTTGAAACATATAAAGTTTTCTTTTCCAACATGTTTATAATTTTATAAAAACAAATAAAATTCTATTCTACTAGTGAAACCATGAGCATCGTTTATCAAAAATGAAAATACTACATGTTTAAACACTTTGAGAGTGTCATTCCACTTAGTGCAAAGAAACACACTGTTATTCAATTTTATAAAAGATATCACCCATGGGGTTTGAGCACGGGCTCATGACTCCCATGGACAATACTTATAATAGGAACCCTATTAAAACATGTATATTCCATTAGCATGATTGTATCCCCTGTATTGTATGTATGATGAACATTATATGTTAATACACCAGAATAAGATATATTTTCTCAACACCCTACATAAAACATCCCTTCAAAATTTACATTAGGCATAGGGATATTGTACTCTTTTTATGCATGATGAACCACAACATCATTGAGTTCTTTATCTGACGAATCCACCCTATTTTTCTTTCTCATAATGTAGTTTTTCTATGAATTCTCACTTCATGAAAGCCCATGAAAATACTTTTTTTTCAATTCTTGCTCACTGTTCTTTTATTTTCAGCCCACATGCAATTTTTCCATTCTATTATATATCCCCATTTTTTGATAATCCTATTATTTTTTAGGCATTGACAGTAACGCTTTATATATGCAAGTAATGTGGAACATGGTTGATCACTACTCACTATTTTCCAATGTTTTTTTTTCAAATAAGTTCAATTCATATGCTTTTCCTCCATTTGCATACTTACTGAAACAGTATTACTCTCATTTTTCCTTGCACAGTGACAGTGAACATCTTCTCTTCTATTTCTGCATATTCCTTCAAAACCCTTCATTGCTCATGTGTCTTCTGCAGCACCACTGACTCTTTTAAGCATTTGCATGTTCTATTCTGCATTTCTCTTGCAATCTGTACTTTAGTTACTTGTTCATCTATTACAGGCATATCACCAGTCAATCTGTTAGGTTAGCAAATAAAATGAGCCAATTAATGTTTGTAGATGAGTGTTATCTGAGATGGCACTCATTTATGAATGTTGGTTGGTTTGTTTGTGTTTGTTAAACTAACATGTTGGCCTAATAATGAAAAAATTTTCTCAGATAGAATTACTAAGTCCCTTATATTCAAATATCTGGTTTCATAAAACAACATACATCATAATGATTATTAATAGTAAAAGGTTTCATGTTAAAAACAAGTCCCTTTAATACTATCTTTCACTTAGTATAGATGCACATTTCCTTGTTACATTGAATTTTTCAGATTGATATGCAACATTAGAAGAATTTATTGTATGTTGTTTGTGTTTCATGCATTGCTTAGATCTAGCTAGATCTAACACCATTTTCTTTCTCATGATGCAAGAAAAACCCTAAATACTTGATGAAGATGAAGACCTGGACTTGGAGACCTAGGACTTGACAAACAACCAGCTGAAAACAAACACACAACAAGGCAATGCATGGGACCCCTACTGCATACTTCTATCATGTTTTCTATTTCTGCAAATGTACTCTTGTGATAGACATGAAATGTGAAATATGAAAATACACTTGTATATTACATTTAGTTTGAATGCACAATGTAATTGATCAATTATAAGTTTGAAATTTTGAAATGTGATCAAAACTTAGAGTACAATGAAAATATTTGACAATGAATGCAATGATGAAATTTTAATCAATAGTACTTGAAGGATAATGTTAATTGGACCCCTAAAACTGCAATCTTTTCCTATTTGTGTTTGTTCTTGTGTATGTTGTTATTTTGGGTAACACCTTTCTTCATCATCATTTGAATCATCTTTTACTACTACAAACACCATCTCATTGTCTTCATCTGATTCAGTGTCAGTCTTCATCTTTGCATTTATCTAAGTAACGGGCCTTCTTTCCTTTGTCCTTGTAGTCTCGGTTATCTCTTTTTCTGATTGTCAGTTTCTTCTATAATCGCCTCTGTCAAACTTCTTTTCAAATGACCTATCATTGCTTCTGTCATCTTTTCTTCTGTTAGGAAATCTTGCAGAAAAGTGTCCAATCTCTTTACAATTAAAACACACAAGTGGTAATTTACCTTTGTATTTACCTTTTCCTCTCTGCATTCTTCTAGCCATAAGTGCTTCAATTTCATCAATATCTTCTTCTTCACTTTCACTATCACTATCTTTTCTCATAGCGTGTTATGACTTGATTTACTTATTCTGAAAGAAGATTTGAATGCAAACTCTATGTTTGGTAAGACACTATTATCAAATTTATTCATCTCAAATGAAATCAGTCTTCCAATTAAACTATCTAGAGTAACATTGTTATTTTCTACTGCTCTCATTTCTTGTATGGAAGATACTCTAATAGAATAAGTAGGCAGTAAGGTTCTTAGAATTTTACTTACCACTATATCTTCATCTAGTACACCTCCAACTCCTCAGATTGCATTAACTACCTCTTTGATTCTTGTAATGTACTGTGTGATATTTTCACCTTCCTTCATTCTAAGATCATCAAACTTTCCTCTAAGGCTTTCTACCTTGGCTCTCAGAACATTTTTATCACCACCATGTACAAGCTTCCATTTGTGCCATGTCTACTTTGTAGTTGTGCAAGTTTTGAAATATTCAAATTTAGCATCAGAGAGTGAGGAAGAAAGATCTATCATCATGTAGTTGTGCTCATGCTTCTCTCTCTCATTTGTACAAATATGGGTGCTCCTATGGGCAAGACATATTCCGTATCTAAGTATTGAGTAACATCATTTCCAATACCTGATAACTGGAGTCTTATTCTACTTTACCATGAAGAAAAGTTTTCTTTGTTCAACTTGGGCACATCTCATTTCTTCATCTTGTGATATTTTTCTTGAGTTTTTAAACTCCCTTTCTAAGCACACAAGATCTGATACCAATTGTTAGTAATAACTGAGAGGCAGGGGGGTGAATCAGTGGCCTAAAAAATTAATCCTTAAATCAACCCTTCAAAATTAGTACCACAAACTTATACATCTAGTTATCTTTAGTCCTGTAAGATGAATGCCTTGAAATACTTATATAAAATTACTACTTTTCAGAATGCTTTGTAAAACCTTCTTCTATATGTTTGGGTATGTGCAGGATCATGGTATACCAAGCTATGGCCTTAAGTGGCAATGAAAATTCAGAAAATCAGGGTTAGTCAACTTGACGTAAAAAGTTGAACATCTTATCAACCTTATGTGAAAAAGTTGTAAGAATAGAATCTATAGGAAGTTGAATGTAGTTTCTAAACTACTAAGCCCTTTTTGGAAAAAAAAAATATAATTGTTCAATATTTTAGATTTCAATGCAGTAGTATAAAATTTTTAGGAAAAAGATAAAAAAGTACGTGTATGTCTAACACCTTAATCACAATCAAATGGTGATATATTTTCACAAGATCCTAAATATAAGTAGTAGACTCATGCCCAGATGTGACACATATTTTTGTGTAATTGTTTACCAAATAAATAATTAATTATGAATTTTCTGCTACAACTTATTCAAAATACAAAAACTCTCGTGTCTGACCACCTTAACTAAATCTAAACTTTACAAAATTGCAAACTTTTTTTTTTTATAGTAGGCGAAGCATATAATGTGACGCATGTTTCAGATTTCAAAAAGGTTAAACCATTTGAAATTTATGGTTGTTTTTTAATCAGTGTGTCAATCAGGACTTTAGAGATATCTCAACTAGAAAATAAGTAATAATTACTTACTAAACTCGAATTGTGACAGCAATAATATTGATGGAAAGGTGATAATGTCTTTAAGAAACCCTTTTTGTTTCATCAATTTTGGGTGAAAAAAATGTCATCAACTACATTGTCTAAGTCTATAGATTAGAGGAAATACGGTGAACACGTCATTTGGGTTGACCAACCATGTTTGGCATTGGAAAGCCAAAACCCAAAGCAACTACCAAGCCTAATTGTATATCTGATATTATCGTATGTCTGATATTATCATATATCTGATATTATCGTATTTCCTATATCTCCTGTACAAATACAACATTTTGATTTCAAAATTTTATGATTCATTTTTTTTTAATTTTTCAATTTTATGAGTTTTAGTTTATATATTATAAATTTCATTTGTTTTAGTATTAATATTAGATGGTAATAGCATTAGTATTATATAATTATTTAAATATTTGTATTATATAATTATTTAAATATTAGTATTATATAACTATTTAAATATTAGTACCCCATGACCCCTTCCAACCCATTTGAATGCTCAAGTGTGTCCTAAGGGGTCCTAGGACATACTTGAGCATTCAAATGGGTCAAAAGAGGTCATGGGTTCTTCCTAGGGGTCCTAGTACACCTTATCACATACTAGGACCCCTAGGAAG
>MU223304.1:3754271-3778694 GCA_018584345.1 Thuja plicata
CCTCTAGCGGTTAACCTAACCACTAGGGTTTACTCTCAAACCTTCTTTGGGGCAGTTTTGAGCACTTTTGGTATTTTGGCCATATCTTGAGCATACGGTATCGGATTTTTGACTTCCTTATATCATCAAAAATATCTTTCTGAGCTCTATCTCATTATGTAGGTTTGATTTTCTAGTTTTGCATTTTTTATGTCTATTTTTCTAGTCAAAGTTAGAACTTGTGTTTTTCAACACTCAGTTTGTTTCATGTGAAGAGTTATCATGGGTTTTTCTTCTCACCCTTCTGTTGTTATTCTAGAACGGGGTAATTATGAGTCATGGGAAAAGGGTATACTTACACATTGTAGGTGGCTTAACATTTTTCCTTATTTGTATGATCTCATACCTGAACCAGCCACTTCAGAGGGAAAATTAGCATGGGATATTATTAGAGATCACATAGTAGGAATTATAGTGTCTAGTGTTGATCATGACACTGTGTTGGCTATATCGGACATTGATTGTCCTCACCCACTTTGGAAATTTCTTTGGGAGATACATAGAGACCCTAACCTCTCTCCATTCCTAGAGTATCCTACTTCAGATTGTCTCATACCCATTGCTTGGAGAGAGAATACACCCTTTGATCGTGATACTTTAGTGGAGCTTTAGTATTTAGACACCCTTACATGTTCTGATGGATCAGAGGCTTGTCTCATAGTTCCCACTCTTTTGACTGAAACTTCATCAACATCTCCTGTTGCTCCTAATTATGTGCAGCAGGAAATCATACATCTTCCAGACATAGATATGTTGGACTCATGTTGTAGACATATCTTTCTTGTTTGTTGATTCTTATACTGTAGATTTGGAGGATTATTTTGAGGACATTCATCTCCTCTACCTTGAAAGTTAGGTTATCACTATTTACCCACCATTATTCATGCGTTTTGCGATTGCATTTTAGGATTCTCCACATCAGTTTGGATTTGGCATCATTTGTTTCAGTTCAGACAGAGAGATTCTTTAGCATCTGATCATGGCACACATCCTAAGACAGATTGGTTCATCACTCTTCATAGGCTTTCTTTGATATTTTCCTTTGGATCCATTTCTTCCCAAGGGGAGGAATATCATTTGTCACTTTAGGATCTCCTTTTGGATTCCACATCAGGCATCTACCATTGTGACAAGAGTTTCTTCATTCTGGAGGGACTTTGGTGTCTCTTCCCTCTCTCATGGGGGGACTGGTTGTACTTATGGTCTTGAGGGAGTCTCTTGAGCCATTTTTTTCTGCATTCTTCTATCTCATTTTGGAGAGGGGTTTTTCCCACTGGGTTTTCTTCTTTGTCTACGGTTTACAGAGATTTCCTTGTATCGGGCACCTGACCAGGCCTTGTTGCCGGGACCCATTTCCTACTTTCATAGCTGTGCTAGGTTAGCTTACCCCCTGTTCTTAGCTTAAGGTGGGGTGTTAGAGTAATCATTAGTTTGCTTATTAATTAAATCATGTTGAATTAATTAGTTAAGTTATTACTCTTTAGTGCTTAAGCTTTCTCTTAGGTGCATTAATAATTAATTATTTTATTAATTATTAATGTGCAACCTAGCTTTTACCTTTTAGGGTTTTGTTCACCTTTTTAAGGTTGAAATTTGTAATTGTTGTTCATTAATTTAGATTATAATTTTTCTCTTACATTTTGAGCAACTTCTCAGTTCTTCTTTTTCCGCCTTTTGCTTCTGTCTTGTAATAGGTTATTTGCATGTAGGTATTCTTGGCATTCTGTGGATTTGTATTTCTCAAATCCTACAATATGTCCCAATAATTGACCTTTAGTCACAACAAAGTGACACTTATTTGGATTTAAATAAATCCCATACTCCAAGGCTTTGGTAAAAATCTTTTCTAAATGTTTGCAATGATCATCAGCCTTTTGGGAATATGCAGTTAGATCATCTTGATATACTACCATAATAATATTTATAAATTCCTTAAAAGCCACATCCATGGCTCTCTGGAAAGTAGCCCCTGCATTCATCAGGCCAAATGACATTCTTACATAAACATATGTACCCCATGGAGTAGTGAAAGTTGTCTTGAATTATTTAAATTCTTGAACCAGTACTTGGTTATAATCAGAAAAACCATCCATCATAGATAAAAGATCACAACTAGTTACCCTCTGCAACATGGCCTCCATTTTTGGTAAAGAATAATTATCTTTCAATGAGGCCATGTTAAGATTCCTATAACCAACACACAGCCTGATATCTCCATTTTTATTTCTGATAGGGACCAAATTAGACACCCGAGAAGAATGCCTGATTGGTTTATAGTTCCAGCTTCTCTGAGTTTTGTCAATTCTTGCTACATTTTGGGGGCCAATAAAGGGTTGATTGGCCTTTGTTTCTATCTAAAGGGCTTAATATCATCTTTTAATGGAATTTCATGTTGAAATAAATCCTCCTTGTAAGCCTTAAGGTCTTCATAAGACCAAGCAAAAACATGCTTGAATCTTTTCAACAAGCTAATCAAATTAGTCCTCACATGAGGAGCCAATTTCTTTCCAATGTATACAATCTTAGGACTACATTCTAATCCCAAATTTATCTCCTCAAAGTCATCCAACTTGTCAAGATATTTGTGGCACATATGACTGTCATCATTAGTAAATAATCCTTCTAATTGGATCAGTCCCTTAGGGATTTCATTTGTTTGCAACTGCAGAATTTCATTACCGAAAAATAGTTTCTTTCCCATCAATAATCTCTGTAAAATTATTACAATCAATGATTTGACCATCATAATTATCGACACATTGAATGAATTTGATGATATCCTCATCATTCTCAAAAAATTTCCAATTATATACATTATCAGGGATTGTAGGCCTAGTCTTAGTCTCCACAATAGATATCCCAGTTAATGTTAGATCATCATTTTTTAAGGCTATGTTAGCCAGAAAATCTGCCATGATATTCTTGGATCTTTCTATCCATTCAATGGAAAATGCATCAAAAAACTCAATACTATCCCATATATCATGCTTATATTGTTTCAACCTATCATTTTTCATAGCATATCTTGCTCTAATTTGGGAAATAGCTAACTCTGAATCACCATAAACTCTCAATAATTTAATGCCATTCTTTATTGCTATTTCTAACCCAACAACAATGCCTCATACTCAGTTGTGTTATTAGTACATTGAAATGACAGTAGGAACAATTATTTGAAAGTAATACCTGATGGAGAGACAAATAAAACACCAGCCCCTGACCCCTCTCTGGAGCATGCTCCATCAAAATACATCTGCCAGAGCCCTTACTGCTACAAATTCAATTCTTCTATGATGGGATCTATATTTTTTAATTGTGGCTGAATTTTTTCCACTTTGAAATTATTTATATCCACATCCACAAAGCAATTCAACATACTAGGTTGATCCTTTTCAACATAAACAGGAGATCTAGGTTCCCTTAACAATTTTGTTTCTTTTACATTAACAGAAATGGTAGCAAAAGATAAATCCAAGTGTACATGTCCTCTAATGGTTGCAACACATTGTCTTGATAAGAGCATACCATAATGGGGTGGTGAATCTACAACCACAACATCTATCTTAAAAGTGACCTTAGGGTAAGCAACAAGTTTTATCTCTAACCCTTGCAAAGTTCCTATTACAGGTACTTCCACGTTGTCCATGGAATATAATTTACCACAAGTAGTATCCACATCTAAACCCAATTGCTTCATAACAGTGTAAGAAATTACATTAGCAGCAGCTCCTGAATCCATCATACAATTCTTTAGCAACATATTGTTTGTGAGCAATGTGACATAGAAAGGATCAATCTGATCTAGCTCTTGAATAACTATATTTCCCAAACAAATTGTAACACTATCCTTTTCTTCATGCTCACCTTTCAGTTCATCATTCAAAACAACATTATCATGCACATTAGGTAAGTCAGAAAGTAATGAAAAAGCTGCCTCCCGGTGTTCCTTGATTTTAAACATCTCAAGCAAAGGAAGAGAGACCTTCATATGAGATAGAGCTTGCTTCATATTAAAAGTGGGGAAACTTATGTTACTATCAGAAGACACTTTACCTTTACTTTCTTTCAATATCCTTGTTTTTTGGTCATGAGTAGGAGTGACTTTGCTCTCTTTAACCAAGGTATCTTTCACTTCACCTTGTGCAATTTCCTCATTTATAACTTCTGTAATGACAGGTGAATCAGGTTGTTTCCCACTTTGATCAACTTTTCTATTCCTGAGTTGGTATGAACTTCTTGCTTGTGTAATAGCAGCAATGGTTAAAAATCTTATCTCTTCTTCATTAGGCATTCCAAGCTGAAAATGTTCTAACTTGGTACTTGTATTGTTTTTTGTGATTGGAATCTCTTCTTCTAATTCTTCCTCTGAACTACCATTATCATCTTCAATAGTAAGTGCACACATATTTATAGTAGGATTCTTCTCACCTTTACTTTCTTGTGTCCTAATGTTTTCACATTAATCCACCAAGCCTTGAGCTACTACACATTGATATGGGGAATGAGGCATATTGCAGGCTATGCACCAAGGAGTATTTTCCACATTATGGGCACTGTTGTTTTTAATGGATCAAGAATTTATTTGTTCTTGGGATCATTATTCTCTTCTGACATAGGTTTCCCATCCTTCCACTGAGTCTTATAAGGGAAATCTTGAAGTCTATAAGGTTTATCCTATCTTTGGTATTGTGGCCTATTACTTTGAAATCCCTTTTCATTCTTGTCTACCTTGGCAGCAAGATCTTTCACCACAATTACCAATGCATCCATCTTATCTTCTTCCTTGGGGATTTTATTTGGCTGTGCTTTTGATTCTTTCCAGAGCCTATTGTCATCCCATTTACCAAGCTTGCTTGAAGCCCTTCTGTTGCTTTCTATTTTTATAGCCAACTTGTATGCTTCTATCGTGGTTTGAGGGTCTTTATCCCTAAGTAGATAAGTTTTTTTTCCATCCAAAGCATTACAATAGGTAGTAACACACACATTTTCATCCAGTCTCAATACTTGAAACAACTTATACATAGCCTTCTGAAATCTTACATTAAATTTAGCAATGTCTTCATTAGTGAATTTTTTCAAGCTGTTGAATTCATTTAGCATAAAACTAGAATTTATCTTGTCACCATATTGCTCTTTGAAACTTATAAAAAATTTATCCCAAGAATAGATACTATGATTAGGCAAACCCCAGTACCAATCTCTTGCATCCTCAGTTAAGGATTGTACAAATAATTTCATTACAACATCCTCATCTCCAATCTCATAATCATTCATTGTATCTGAGAACACTTTTAGATGTTCTTCACCAGTTATGGCATTATTTCCACTAAACTTAGGAATCTTGTCTCTGAACTCATTAGGAATAAGGTTTGGTTGGCCAAGGATACCATCAAAGAACAATTGTCTATATCTCTCTAGATGAATAGGTCTTCTTTGAAAATTAGAGCCTATATTCTAACCAACATTCTGGTTAATACTGGTGATGTTCTAACCAATACCCACATTGTGGAGGCCAATATTTCTATTAGATCCATTTACTCCTAATTGTGATGCAGCCCGTTGAGCTGCACTATATGTCTGGGTATTTGTATTGGCATTATTTGTCTGAAAATTAGAATTAAATATAGGGATGGCCTGATTAGTAGCATTATTTGTCATATTGGGACTAGTCATGGAACTCGAGAAGGCAATCCTTTTCTTCATCTCTACAGTAGCAGCTTCTAATTCATCATTTTCCAATTGTTTTGCAATATCATCTTTGGCCTTTCTTTCCCTTGCTAATTCAATATCAAGTGAAATTATGTTCTGAGACATACCCTCTTATATTTTAGGTTGAGAAAAGTTAATGCCAGTGATCTTTTGTTTTCCTTTGTCAACCTCTATTTTCCTAGCATTAGTTGTTGATACATTCTGTGTAACTATCTATAGCTTGGGAGATTTTTAAATTTCATAGTTAATAACTTGCCTCACTACAGGACCTACATCTTTGGGTTCACCCTTCTTAAGAAAATGTTCTCTTTCATGGCATTCTTTTCTTAGGGTATCTACATCTCCAAAAAGCTCTTTATTCAAACCATGAAATCCTTCATTTGCACCTTGAGCTACCAATTTTAACTAAGCAACTCACTTCTTTAAGTTTTCCCTCTCAGTAATAGCATTTATGACTTTTTATTCTCTAGCCTCATCATTCTTTTGCTTGTGGAGTAACAGTTCATCTAATTCCCTCTTCAAAAGGTCATTGTATCTGAGGACTCCCTCAATATCAAAAATAGAAGAGTCATACACATTCACCTAATTTTCTCCCTTTTTCTCTTCAACCCTCTCATAGGGGATACCCTCAAAGTAGGAGGATGTTTCCCCTTTTTCTTGAAATACATTTTTTGGTCTAGGGTTAAATATGTCCTCAAAATAACTAGTTGTGTCAGACTCAGAGTTTAAAGGTTTATTAACTTCTTTCTCAGGAATAGTATGTAATGACTGGCTGGGGCCTACTGACCTAGGTTTCTAGGAAGTATTATTAGAGGATTCCCCTTTTCTAGAGTGATTTCTTCTAGAAATTTTAGAAATATCACTCTTTGATGTTTCCTGAGAGTGATTCTTTGTGTTTGCTTTTGTGTTCCTCATTATGTCCAAAATGAAATCTCACACACTTAATCTTCTAGTATTCCCCTTGGAAACACTATAACCAATAAATTGGAGTCGCCACCTGAAAACATTGGGAATAAAATAAAGAAAATTCACTTTGACAATGATATTTGAGGATATAGCTCAATAAAATGCAGTACACAACATGTGATTTCAAAAACTGAACTTCAAGGAATCTACACTATGGAATAGTTTTGTCAGACTAACCTTCCACGCAATCCTTGGTAAAAGTCCTCAGTAGAGTCACCATTTTCTGTTGGTTCCTTTTCTTGCTGATAGGAAAAATACTCTCAGAGAGCTTTCTCTATTTATCCCAGACACTGACTAGGCAAGATGCAGAACGACAGAAACAAGATTTTGAAACCTCCTACACTTTGAGCTCCACTAACTCTGGCGGGATTACCCTTCTAACTTAGAATAATGAAATCACTGAATTATTCCAACTAACTGTGGATGAAATTACAGGGTTTGATTGTTGTAACTTTTATTGAAAACAAACCGGATAAAAAATAAAGATTAATTTTAATAGTAATAGTCACTTGATTTAATGGAGATAGACCAGTGCTTAATCCTAGGGTATAGAGTCATTTATGGACCATTTTAACCAGCTTGATTATGAACATGAACTTAACATAATTACAGCATCTGACATGAAAACATACATACCTTATTTATCTATCTCAACACACTTAACAAGTTAATTCATCAAATTCATTTTATACCCTGAATCTTATTGAAACATTCCTAAGGCATTTTTAGTCTTTCCTTGAAAGAACCCTAGAAGTATTTCATAATCTACCTAACAGACATATAAATTGAACATTTCTCAAACATTAAATCTAAATAAAATTCAAAATACTAAAATGAAGACACAATGCTCATCATATGCTTCAGAAACTGTTAACTGGATTTTATTCAAAATCAGAATTGCTTGCTACATTGAACAAATATTTCTCCAAAAAAAACCTAATGTATTGGTCTTAAACCAGAGTTTACAATTATATATTGTATTCTCAAAACATCAAAATGGCTATCCCCTTTCCTAGTAGTCTTGGAATCCTTTTATAATTAAGGATGCAACAAGCTACCAAATTACTGGGAAAGATTTACAAAAATCTTTTGCAACAACCTTGCAATAGACAAGGAACAAAATTTGTAACAGAACATGGGTGGAAACTATTGGCAAAGTCTGAATAAGATTTGTTGTTATTATTGACAATATCCTCCTCATCCTTTAAGCTTTGCCTCCCACCTATTTACCTCTTTGGCGGTGGGCCAATCAAAAGTCTTTTCTTCCTCCATCTTTGCAACAACTTCTACCCATCTGGCATCCATGGCAGTTCTGGCCTCAGAAACAAATTTGGCCATATCTCTCCTGATTTTGAAAAGGCCACCAATCAGTTCATTACAATATTCTACATTCGTATCCTTTCCAAACGTTGCTTTATATCCTGATTTCCCAGTATAGCGTCAAAACCAGCTACCCAATCTGATTGTGTTTTCAAAACACCTGTTTCATCATAAATTTTTGGGATCAATGATGGAAATTTATCACCAAATAGCTATAACCTGTTGTCTATTAAATCAGATTTGCCATTGAAAAAGGCAAAAGTGTCATTCAGCTTGGTGACCATCTCAATGGTATATGTTACTTTATCCTGAGAATCATCACTATACAGCATAGCCATTTTTAACTTATCCAAAATTCTTTCCTTCCCTGACCATAATTTGAAAGCAGGCTCTAAGAAAACCATAGCTTCTGTAGCTATCTTTGAGGCTTCTTGTAATGACCCATATAGTGTATACACTATGTCAGTTTTTTGTTTTAAAGCATCAATTCAGTGCTACAATATGAGCAACATGACAAACATAGCATTTATGCTCTGTTCCTGAGATACATCCTTTGATTATGTTTCTGCTAATGCAGAGTCTTCCTTAACTGCTATGGCAACATCTGTCACAACTTTAGCCACCTCCTCAAGGATTAGAGTTTTTTCCCTTTTACTTTCTATTAATTCCTCTTTTAATCTCATAATTTCCTCTTCTAATGTGTGGTTCTGGACCAGCACTTCTTTATGTTTCTTTTCCAGGGCCATCATTTGGCCAAAAGTTGTCTCATATCTCTTGGATAGGTCATCAACTTTCGCCAGGTTCATGAATGAAACTTGTGTCATTAACTGAGCTATCTCAGTATCCAAAGTATTTTGCAAATTCCATATCATCTAGTCTACCCTTTTCTCTTCTCTGATGGTCATGACTAAGGGTTTTTGTGTGGCAGGAGCTAGTGACCATATTGCCATGGTTTTGGATTTAGGATAAAATCCTGATCCTTCCAAAACTTCATCCTTTTCAAACTCTATTTTAAACAGAGGATCTTCTTTCCTCCTGATCTGATCAATAATGAATATGGACTATAGGTCCCAACCAAGCATTAGCATTACACAACTATTCTGTGCTAGTATCCTGGCTTGTTCCATAGTAATCTATGCACTCTCAAGATCATAATCTTGGAGTGTTTGTACAATTTCCTCATTCTTATCTTCATTCTCTTCTTCTACAGTCAGTTCTTGTTGCAAGTTCTTTTGTTTCAATTTAACCAAGAAAGTCTTGAATTCTTTAGACTTTATGAACTCATCATCTTTCATGAACTCATTGGCCATCATAACCCTTTCATCATCCTTTTCAAATAATACCATCTGATTGTCTCCTTGGCCCTCAGCCTCAGGCTCTTTCTGCAATTGTATCTTCAATTTTTTGAAATATAAACCATGCTCTGAGATCATGGCCTTGGCCATGCTTTTCCTATCCTACACCATCTTGTGCTCTTTATTTTTTTCTTCCTCGGTGGATCTCTAGCCAAAGTGGCCTCTTCACCTGCCTCTTCCTCTTCATGTTGTTCTCCTTTTTGTTGTTCCTCCTCCTATTTTTCTTTGTGTTCTTGGTCATGTAGTGCAATTGGAATTGGGGACCCTTTAGATTGTGCATCTTAAGCACTAAATTGTGGCACTTGTGCCATTAGAGTTTCATAGGACTTGAGCATTTCCTGTATCCTTTGGAAATATGGGAGATCAGGGAAAAAACTAGAGAATGAATTATCTAATTCTTCCCACTCAGATTGTGCTCTTAGGAGGTCATTCCACTTCCTTCTCCTATCCTAGACTTCCTATTTATTTAGTTTGTTCCTCACAACATCCTCATCATCCAGTGTCTCATGGTCTCTAATTTTCTGCCAAGGAGTCATTTTTTTTAGGGTTGTTTGTACAAACTTCTCTGGATCACAGAACCTGGTAATGGTTGCAGACATTCTGTATTGCTTCAAGAAATTATTTATCAGATCAAAAACCCTTTTCCCAATGGAAAAGTCAAAACCCATCCACAATTTTGGGATAAAATTTCCCTTCTTATGCCCCTCTAGAAATTCCTTATCTACCCAAGTAATTTGCCAGACAAATTCTAAGAATGCAATCCTAGGAGGAACAAACTTGGGAATAATGTGAGCAGGCTAAGTACAACCATATACTCTGATGATAGTAATGTAATAAAAAAATAAGAAATCAGACCAATTGTGAGAGATAGACCAATTTGGGACATACTCCAAGGTCTCAGAATCATTCTAACCTCAAAAGGAAGCCTGTGCCTGTTTGTTCCTAACAAATTAAAAATTGGATCCACAATCCAGTTGCAGAAGCATACAAATGATGAGTTGACAGATGAACTATCCCATACCTGAGTCCATGTTTGGATTGGTGCATCCACACCATACTCTAAGACAAACAACTCAAGCTCTTTATCGACTTATTCTCTATTATAATACAAAATCATGTACATCAGATGAGAGTAATGCTTAAAATTAGGTGTTGGAGTATCTAACTATATCTCTAATAGTGCAGCATGGATAGCAACAACTATATATCCAACATAGTCATAATCAGTGTTGACCTCTAGGTGTTGGATGTTCATGGCCATCATTAGTAATTCTTGAGACACTATCGAATCTCCATCAAAACCTAGAACCCTGCTTAAACCATAAACTATGCATTTTACATAATGATGAAACAGGGATAAGTCAAAAAGTGGCTTGAAATTGTCTGGAATTTTCACCAGGTGCCTATCTACTCTTGGCATGAATCTAGGCATTTCATATTGCTTAATTAAATGCTATCTTTTGACATAGCCTACCTTAATCTTCTTCAAATCAATGTTTGTGTAGAATGCACTAGTGATTCCAAATACCTCTGCCACTGACCTCCTATCTATGGAAACTAGGGTTTCTTTATTTCCTTTCCTTATTACCCTAGCTACCGAGCAGTAGTTTTTAGCTAATTCCTTAATAAGACCTATGTCAACATAGACATCAGGCACACTTAATTTCTCCATATTCAAGTCCCATGGATTAAAAATTGGGACTCGTTTGATCCTATTATTCCAAAAATAATTAAACAAAGTACTACTAGAATAATTTGGAGTTACCGGATTTCTGCATTGACACCATTTGTCATTCCATTCATCCTAGTTTGTGTTGTTTGTATTTAGAGTTCCAGGCAAAAACTGAGAAAATTCTTCCTTATACTTCTTCAATGTGACCTCTTTCTTCTTCTCAGACCCTTGCGAGGTAGTCGGAACCATAGCTTGACTCATCCTTCTTCTTTGAATTTTACTATCTCAGCTAAAATACTGCAGACCAACAAGCCTTTTCTCTCTTCGTAGAAAATATTAGGATGCATAAATGAGAGTTATACAGAATAAAACTCAATCATTCAAACTTATAACCATCAAATCCTATGTCTTGTCCACTTGAATGCCAAATTCTTTGTAGTTTCAGTGTCATGGAGTCATCACTCTATCACTAATGCTGCCATTAATTCACACTATTTGATCCTAGCTGGAAAAGAGTGTACACTTTTCTCATTTTGCACTTGTAAGCCTGAAATTAGCCACTTGTCAATCTAGCACCAACCCACTGTACTTTACTCATACCTCAGAAAAATCCTTGTCAGTGAGCAATGTGACCTTTTACTTTAACCATTCGCACACTCACCATTTGTTTTTACCTTGGTTTTCATCTTCTTTGGGTGAGCGATGACCTAATGTGCACTCCATCATTTGGCAGTTGCATACTCGCTATCTTTCTACCCTTTTCTTTTATGTCCATGTGAGTGTGCAATATTACCTTTTATTCTTCCATCGCGTACTTGCTGCTCAAATTTTAGCTTTGTATGAATTGTTGTGAGTGAGCGAGTACACACTCATTTCTCAATTATGTCACAATCACACACTCACTGGCTTCTAAATCATTGTCTTTGGATCCGAGTGAGTGAGCGTTTTTCATTTTTTTATCATGCACTTTATATGGTCGCTCACTCGCACTGCAAAACACTTCAACTTATAATATGAGCGAGTGAGCAATGATCCTTGTTCTTCATGTAGTCACCAACTCGCTGACCTAAAAACTCCCTAAGGCTTAATCCTTTGTGGCTGAGTGAGGTCTTTTGTCTTAAAATTCTCTTATCGTATACTCGTGAGCTCATTTTTCTTTTCTCAAATATGTGAGTGGTTGAGTGACGGTTTCATTTTTATTTTTATCATGCACTCGTGGGATTGAAAACTTAACCATCTCATCGACTACCAGTGTGCAGTTTCCAACCTTGTTTCTTCAATCGCATACTCACTAACAACTTTCCTTCTATTTTTATTTATGGGTGAGTGAGCGATATACCTTTTCTTTCCCTTATCACATACTCGCGAGCTCATTTCTTCAAACTTCAAATCATCAGCGAGTGAGCGACCTCTACAACATGACTTCCTTGCATAGTCAGTGACTTAAAAGACAAACATAGAAAACTTAGGTGGGTATGAAACTACTTCATTTTAAACAACACTTTCTCGGTTGTAGAGCTTAAAGTGAACAACACAATCATCAAAGTGACTATGCGACACACAAGATTTTGAGTCATCGCAGACTCGCTAGACCTTCTTTTAAATGAGTTAATTCCTCCTGAGTGAGTGATAAATAGAACCATTCCTAACCCACTCATTCATGAACTTACAACCTGACTTCAAAATACATCACGACTTCGTGATTTACACTCTTTAGCACCCAAATCGCTCACTCGCAACACAAATCATGACCTGACACAATTTTACCGTGACTACGTGATTTACATTAAAACAACTCATCGCTCACTCGCATAACTCAAAAATTTTAAAAGACCAATGTGACTTAGTGACAAACATTTAAAATAGAACAATATTGATGAATTTTGACCTTTTAAGCACAGTAAGACATGGGATTTAAACCAGAAAGCATGGGAAAATAGTCAATGCTAGAAATTTGAAAATTTTCTTGGTATAGTGCTAATAGACCCCATGACCCCTTTTGACCCATTTTAATGCTCAAGTATGTCCTAAGGGGTCCTAGGACCCCTTGGGACACACTTGAGCATTCAAATGGGTCGAAAGGGATCATGGGTCTTCCTAGGGGTCCTGTATGTGATAAGGCGTACTAGGACCCCTAGGAAGGCCCCATGACCCCTNTTGACCCATTTGAATGCTCAAGTGTGTCCTGAGGGGTCCTAGGACCCCTTGGGACACACTTGAGCATTCAAATGGGTCGAAAGGGGTCATGGATCTTTTAGGACACACTTGAGCATTCAAATGGGTCAAAATGGGTCATGGGTCTTCCTAGGGGTCCTAGTACGTGATAAGGCATACTAAGACCCCAAGGAAGGCCCCCTGACCCCTTTCGACCCATTTGAATGATCAAGTGTGTCCTAAGGGGTCCCATTTGAATGCACCCTTAGGACACACTTGTGCATTCAAATGGGTCAAAAGGGGTCATGGGGCCTTCCTACGCGTCCTAGTACGTGATAAGGTGTACTACGACCCCTAGGACGACCCCATGACCCCTTTCGACCCATTTGAATGCTCAAGTGTGTCCTAAGGGGTCATACGACTTATGGGGTATCTCTCTCTACTTATATTAATATTAATATAATAATATTATTAATATGATATTAATATTAATATAATATTAATATTAATATAATAATAATATTAATATAAATATAATAGTAATATATTGTTTAAATACAAGAGTAATACATAAAGTAAAATAAAAATAGGATGAAAATGAAAAGCTTTAATCCAAATCTGGGAGGGAGATATCGGGCATCGGATAATGTCAGATATCCGATAATTGTTAGTAATAACTGAGAGGGGGGGTGAATCAGTGACCTCAAAAATTTATCCTTTAAACTTTAATCCACCAATAAATACACCTCATATTATTAAATCCCTACAAGATGCATGCCTTGAAATACTTTGAAATAATTAACTGTCTGTCGGTTTACCTTGTCTGTCCTTATGCTCCTTGATTACTGATAAGCTGTAAAACTTATTTACCGATACTCAGTAAATATGCAGAGTATACCAATCAATCCAAAAATGCATATGTGAAATGTAAAACAATAAAGTAATAAGCCATACACACATAACACATGGATTTTAACATGGAAATATTGTTAAGGGAAAAACCATTGGGACCGATACCCCAAATTTTCACTCTTCTAAAGTGAGCCTTGTTAGGAGCCAACCCTATTAAAGGTTACAAACACACTATTAAGTGCAACCTTGTTAGAGGATTTTTATACATAGGTTGTCACTTAGTATCTGGCATCTATTTTTCTAACATCCTTGAATCTTCCTCCTTCTTAGACTGTCAATAGGCTTTAGGCAAATCTTGCTACCATCCTTGAATCAACCTTCTTCTTAGGCTGTCAATAGGCTTTATGCAAATTCAATGCTACTTTCATGAATCAACCTTTTTGGCAATCTGTTAGGATATACCTCAATTATAGAAGATGGTTAAGTCTTGCTCTGTTAAGAGACTTAATGCTTCAATGGTTAAACTGAAAGACAATGACATGTTTCTAATGCAACTTGAATTATAGATTTTCAGATCTATTTAATTACAATACCTCTCTGATCAATGTATCAATTTAATTCCTTTGTGCTCTAAAATTTCTTCTTTGTGATGTTGTTCTTCACTATTTGTTAGTGTCTGCAGAATTCTTTAGCTCTCCCTTAGCTTGATTAATCAGGACTGTACAAAGTTTATCCTTCACCAGTTTCTCTTCAGCATCTTCTTTCTATTCACTCCCCTTCTATGTATCTGATTGCATTCAGAAATGAATTATGCTTGTCTCTTATATATTCATGATATTCCTTAATTCTTGATTCTTGATTCTTAGCGTGAACAACCATCCATCCAATTTGATTTACAAATTTAACTCCTGATTTATCTCGTATATATCTTCTTTCCAACTATATAAATATTCTTTAAATCAATTACTTAGCTATGGTAGAATAAAATAAATAAAACAACCAGTTAAGTCTATCCTTAAGCTCTGCCAGCTAGATATTTTGTCATTTTCTGAACTCTCTGTTCTGTCAGTCAATTCTATAGTTCATCATTGGTGACAACTACTAGTTCTGTTGATGTAAATTTAGGTAGCTTCGGGATCTCCATCCATTGGGCATCATTGGATCTTTCTTGTCGGGCAACTCTCTTTTCAGCTCGTCGGGCAATACTATCTTTTGCTCATCGGTTATCACTGTGACTTTTTCTCTATCTTTATCGATGGTGTGCACTCCATCGGTGTTGTCTATCACTTAGTGAATACTTGAATTTTATGCATAGAAGAAAGCATATTATTTTTTCCATTGATTCTCTGAAGTCTTTGGCATTATGTACATGACCATCCAGATGATATCAAGTTGACATTAATGACAATATAAACCATTAACTATTTTAATGTCTTGCATCATCTTCAACTTAACATTATCAAACATTCAATCAGTTACATGTCATCAATCTCTCCCTTCGACATTGATGGAAACATACTATATTATCACACTATACTATTTGTAATATAATGTGAAATACAATTATTGAGATTCATCAAATTACCAAATAGTTTTTTTTGATAACTGATAAACATGACTGATCACCAGTAAGCTCTGTGTTAGCTTAGATTTGATTCTTACAACTTTATGTATTTCTTCTTCTGATGTGTTGTGTCCTCTATTAGTGTCAATTTCTCTCTTTTGATTGTTCTTTTTCTTTGATGTTGTTGTCTTTTGTTTGCAACTTTTATACAAATTCTCTCCTTATGGATATGATCTCTCCCTTTTTGGAGTGATCTAATAATGAATAGTTTCTAATGATAATATGGATACATTCTCTCCCTTTGACAACAATGCCAAAAAAATATTTTACAAATATCTAACATTAATGTCAAACAACTATTTTCTTCTATCCATAATATATTCCTTGAATTTCCCTTATCCATCATCAATACAACAATATGCTCTAGTGCTCAGTTCTGATATATACCTTTCTGTATATAGATGTAGCTTTCAAGTTCATCTTTTGCTTGCATCAATCATGAATGATATTCTAATAATATATGGCTGATGCAGCCTTCAGTCCTTTACTGACTAGTAGACATGGGTTTGACCCCTAGTCTCTTTCTCAGGTACTCAAATGTATCCTTGGGCAGTGGATTGGTGAAGATATCAGCCAATTGTTCTTTTGATTACACATATTCAAGTATCACCTCTTTTTTTGAACTTGTTCTCTTAAATAATGATACTTGATCGAAATGTGTTTAGTCTTTGCATGCATGACTAGATTCTTGGAAATTTTTATTGCATTGGTGTTATCACAATAGATAATCACTGGTTCTATGATCTTCATATGCATACCTTCCAGCAACTGTTTGATCCATGCAATATTTGAGCAGTTTGCAGCAACAACAACATATTCTACTTCTGTAGTAGACTAAGAGATGCATCCTTGCTTCTTGCTAATCCATGTGACAAGTCTGTCACCCATAAAGAATGCTCCTCCAATTGTGCTCTTCCGATATTCAAGATTTATAGCCCAATCAGTGTCGGTAAACACTTTTAGTTCAAATTTGTCTTCTCTTCTATACCATAAGCCAAATTCCTCAGTATTCTTTAGATATCTTAGAATTCTTTTCACAGCAGTCATATGTGATTCCCTGGGGTTAATAGAAAATCTAGCAACAATTCCTACTGCATGTGCATATCTGGTCTAGTGTGTGCAACATACATGAGTTTTCCTATCATTGATCTATACAAAGTTTGATTTACCTCTGTTGACAAGTCTTCCTTTGTTATTTTTCATCCAATAGCCATCGGTGTTCCAACTAGTTTGGAATCTTCCATTTTGAATATTTTTAGGACCACTTTGATGTATTTGGACTGTGTAATGAAAATTCCTTCACTTTTTTGAATGATCTATAGACCAAGAAAGAACTTGATCTCTCCAAATATAGACATCTCAAACTCTTTGCTCATCTCATTAGAAAATTATTTGCATAGCATATCATTGCCTCCAAATATGATATCATCAACAAATATTTCAGCAATCAAAGTGTTAGTATCAGTATCTTCTTTCAAATAAAGATTATTGTTTTCACTAATCCTTATGAATCCAATACTTATTAGATAGGAATGAAGTCAATCATACTAGGCTCTGGGAGCTTGTTTCAATCCATACAAATCTTTTTGTAGTCTACATACCATGTTCCTCTTCTCTGGATCTACAAACCCTTCTGGTTGCTCAATGTATACCTCTTCTTCAAGTATTCCATTTAGGAATGCTGACTTGACATCCATTTCATATAATTTGAATCCTTTGTATGCAACATAAGCAAGTAGTATTCTTACTCCTTCTATTCTAGAAATTGGTGCAAAGGTCTCTCCATACTCTATACCTTCCTCTTGTGCATACCCCTTGCATACTAGTCTTTCTTTGTTCCTTGTGACTTCTCCATTCTCGTTCAGCTTATTCCTAAATATCCATTTTGTACTGATGACATTATTTTCATCTGGTCTTGGCACAAGTGACCATGTCTTTTTCTTCTCAATCTATTCAATCTCATCATTCATAGCACTTATCCATTCTTCATTATCTAGCGCAGCATTGACAGATTTTGGCTCAAACTCACAAATTAAGCATTTTGAGTTTAAGGACTTACTTCTTGTTCTTGTACCAGCTTTCTTATCTCCTATGATCTCATCCTTTGGATGGTTCCTTCTTACATATCTTACAAATACAGGTATAGCTCTTTGTGTATCAGCTTGATCTTCATTACCTTGCACATTATTTTCATAGTATACAAACTTGTTGTAGTCCTTTGGCTCTTTTGTGCTTTTGAGCTCATTCTTTTCTGCAAATTCATCCATCCTCACATTTGCACTTTCAACTATTTTGTTAGAAGCCTTGATTAGACATTTAAAAGCTTTGCTCCTGGTAGAATACCTTCATCACTTTTGGTGTCAAGCTTTCCATTTCTATCATCTTTTAAGACATAACATTGACTACCAAAGATCTTGGAGTAACTTACATTAGGTGTTTTACCATACCATAGCTCATAAGGAGTCTTCTTTGACTCCTTCTTTAATTATACTATGTTAAGTGTATAAAAAGTAGTGCTGATAGCTTCTCTCCTGAAGATCTGGGTGATGTCCTTCTCTATCATCAGTGTTCTTGCACAATCAACTATTGATCTATTCCTTCTCTCAGCAATCCCATTTTGTTGTGGTGTTCTTGGTGCAAAAACCTATCTTTTTATACCATGCTCATTATAGAAATTAGTGAATTCATCTGATATAAATTTTCCTCCTCTATCTGATCTTAAATATTTCAGATCCTTACCACTTTGTTTTTCTACCATAGCCTTATACCATTTAAACATCTTGAATGCTTCAAATTTTTCTTTTAAAAACATGACTATCATCATTCTAGAGTAATCATCAGCAAAGAGAATAAAATATCTATCTCCATAATATCTCTTTTTCCTCATAGGTCCACATAAATTAGTATGGACTAATTCTAGAATATCATTAGATGTATGGGTTTTACTTTTGAAACTAGACTTTATCATTTTACCTTTTTGACAATTTTTGCACATGATGTTGTCTGGATTTGTCATCGTCGGTAAGCCTCTTACACTTCTTTTCCTGCTTATTTTCATCATGTTGTCAAAATTCACATGACACAATCTTTTGTGCCACAATGATATGTCCTCATTTCTAGTCATCAAGAAAGTGGGGTTAGTGTCATTCAGATAGAATAAGTTACCTTTGGTCTGTTCACCAGTACCAATCAGTTTTCCTGATTCATTGAAGATTTTTGCCTTCTTGTTTTCAAATGTTACTCTGTGACCTAAAATATTTAGCCAAGAACCACTCAATAGATTATAATTCAATCCTTTTACCCAATAAGAATTTTCACATTTAATCAGGTTATTCAGCATTATTGTTCCTTTACCTTCAATTGGACAAGGTGTATCATGTCCCATTCTTATTGTACCACCATTATAATACTCAAAAGTATTAAATTTTTCTTTGTTACCAGTCATATGGTGAGTGCAGCCACTATCTATAATCTAGATATCATTCTTACTATTCTTAGATATGAGTGCATTTTCTTCATACCTTTCATCTTCATCTGAATCATCCTTCACAGCTACAAATACTATCTCGATGTCATCATCTGGTTTGGTGTCAGTATCTTCATCTTTGCAAGCAGCTAGATAGCTAGCCTTATTTCCTTTATCCTTGTAGTCTTGGGTATCCTTTCTTTCTCATCATCAATTACCTCTGTAGTCTTTGTTATCACCTCTTTCAGATTTCTTCTCAAAATATCTATCATCATTTTTGTCATCTTTTCTTCTGTTAGGACATCTTGCAGCAAAGTGTCCAATCTCTTTACAATTAAAGGATACAAGTGGTAGCTTGCCTTTGTATTTATCTTTGCCTCTCTACATTCTTCTTTCCATGAGTGCTTCTATTTCATCTAGATCTTCTTCTTCACTTTCACTTTCACTGTCTCTCCTAGATGAGTGTCTCTGACTAGATTTGCTTATTCTCATATAAGACTTAAATGTAGACTCTAAACTTGGTAAGACACTATTGTCAAAGTTATTCATCTCAAATGAAATCAGTCTACCAATTAGGCTATCAAGAGTAACTATATTGTTTGCTACTACTCTCATTTCTTCAATAGAAAAGACTCTAATAGCATATACAGGCAATAAGGTTCTTAAGATTTTACTTACCACTGTCTCCCCTTTAAGTGTACCTCCAACACCTCGTATAGAATTAACTACTTCTTTTATTATTGTGCTATACTGTGTGATGTTTTCACCTTCTTTCATTCTGAGATCATCAAACTTTCCTCTAAGGATTTCTGCCTTGGCTCTCAGAACATTTGTATCACCTCCATGTACAAGCTTCAGTTTGTCCCACATTATCTTTATATTTTTGCAATCTTTGACATCTTCAAATTCAGCATCAAAGAGTGAGGAAGAAAGCTCTATAACCATGTAGTTATGCTCATGCTTCACTCTCAATTGATCTACTGTCAATGGTCCTATAGGAAACACATATTTAGTATCTAAGTATTGAGTAATATCATTGCCAATACCTGATAAGTGGAGTCTTATCCTACTTTTCCATGAAGCAAAGTTGTCTTTGTTCAACTTAGGCACATCTTGTCTAGTCATCTTGTGATATTTACTTAGGTCTCGAAACCTTCCTTCTAAGCACACAAGCTCTAATACCAATTGTTAGTAGTAACTGACAGGGGGGGGTGAATCAGTGGCCTAAAAAATTTATCCTTTAAAATTTAATCCACTAATCAATACACCTCAGATTATTAAATCCCTACAAGATGCATGCCTTGAAATACTTTCAAATAATTAACTGTCTATTGGTTTACCTTGTCTGTCCTTATGCTCCTTGATTACCGATAAGTACTAAAACTTATTTACCGATGCTCAATAAATATGTAGAGTATGCCACTCAATCCATAAATGTATATGTGAACTGTAAAAAAATAAAGTAATAAACCATACACACATAACACATGGAATTTAACGTGGAAACCTTGTTAAGGGAAAAACCACTGGGACCAGTACCCCAAATTTTCACTCTTCTGAAGTGAGCCCTGTTAGGAGCCAACCCTGTTAAAGGTTACAAACACACTGTTAAGTGCGACCTTGTTAGAGAATTTTTATACATAGGTTGTCACTTAGTATCTAGCATCTATTTTTATACCATCCTTGAATCAACCTCCTTCTTAGACTGTCAATACGCTTTAGGCAAATCTTGCTACAATCCTTGAATCAACCTTCTTCTTAGGCTGTCAATAGGATTTATGCAAATTCAATGCTACTTCTTAAATCAACCTTTTTGGCAATCTGTTAGGATATACCTCAATTATAGAAGACGGATAAGTCCTACTCTATTAAGAGACTTAATACTTCAATGGTTAAACTCAAACACAATGACCTGTTTGTAATGCAACTTGAATTGCAGATTTTTAGATCTATTTAAGTACAATACCTCTCTAATAAATGTATCAATTCAATTCCTTTGTGCTCCACACTTTCTACACTGTGATGTTGTTCTTCACTGTTTGTCGGTGTCTGTAGAATTCTTTATCTCTCCCTTAGCTTGATTGATCAGGACTGTATGAAGTTTATCCTTCACTAGTTTCTCTTCAACATCTTCTTTCTATTCACTCCCCTTTCATGTATCTGATTGCATTTAGAAATGAATTATGCTTGTCTCTTATATAGACATGATATTCCTTAATTCTTGATTCTTGATTCTTGATTCTTGGCATGAACAACAATCCAGCCAATCTGATTTACGACTTTAACTCTTGATTTATCTTGTAGTTATCTTCTTTCCAACTGTATAAATCTTCTTTAAATCAATTACTTAACTATGGTCGAATAAAACAAATAAAAAAAACTAGTTAAGTCTATCCTTAAGCTCTGCCTGCTAGATATTTTGTCATTTTCTAAACTCTCTATTTTGTCGATCAATTCTACAGTTCATCATCGGTGACAACTGCCAGCTCTTTTGGTGTAACTTCAGTTAGCTTTAGGATCTCCGTCCATCGAGCATCATTAGATCTTTCTCATTAGGCAACTCTATTTTCAGCTCGTCGGGCAACACTATCTTTTTCTCATCGGTTATCACTGTGACTTTTTCTTTGTCTTTACCGATGGTGTGCACTCCATCGATGTTGTCTGTCACTTAGTGAATACTTGACTTTTATGCATTGCAGAAAGCATAATCTTTGTTCCATTGATTCTCTAAAGTCTTTGGCATTATGTACATGATCGTACAAATGATATCAAGTTGACATCAATGAAAATACAAACCATTAACTTTTTTAATGTCTTGCATCATCTTCAAATTAACATTATCAAACATTCAATCAGTTACATGTCATCAATAATATCAGACATACGATAATATTAGATGTCTGATATGCCCAACTGGTATCCAAAATAAAAATTAGATTCTCTAGGTCCCTGTCTGAGAAGTATGTTTATTTGCAGAGAAATTCACGGGATATCAGTTGTGAAAGACAAAAAAAATACTTTTTTGAACCTTTTGGATGGAATCTCTATATTATCAAAGGTTGCATCACCTATTTGGTCTCACCATGGGGAGTAGTCATCAAAAGAATAAACGGAAGAGGAAGCTCAGAAATGAAGAGATTGAAGTGTATAGAGAAATGGATAGGGTTGCCCATCAGAATAAGAGACAAGGTATGTTGAATTTTAATGAAGATGTGGGTATAGGCCCACCCTTAAATGTGGTTTCAAGTGAAGAGGAACATGAATTTGAAATTATTTATGGCAATAATATATTGAAAATGAGAATGTAGGGATTGAAGATGAAAATGTAGGTTTTGAAAATGAAAATGTAGATGTGGAAAATGGAAGTGTGGACATTGACAATGACAATCCACTATTTGAATATGAAGGAATTGACAATGATAATGGTGCACAAGAACCAAATCAGTGTTACACATCTCCAAATTATATGAGAAATGAAGTCCCCTGTAGGAAGAAATACAAACTTCAAATTTGAGACCTTCAAGAACAACAAAATGGTTACTTGAAATTGATGAGAACATAATGAACAATTTTGATGGAAAGTGATTAGAAAGAACCATTTGATTGTGGGTTTCAAAACTTTTTAATCAAATTTTTAGCCACAAGACATTGGTTGATAAATGTCAATTGTTTATGCAGTTGTTAAAGATGCAGAAGATGAGACCTATTCTAGCCAAATTGAAGATTTGTGTGAACAAGAAAAAGGAGAGGAATGCTATTATTGTGAGAAATTATTTTAGTGCTCTCAATTCCATTGGGAAGACTACCAAGGAAAAATACCAGAGAGCCACTAGGAGGGTTATTACAACCTCCTTAGTAATTCATCATTTGAGAAAGGCTCATTTGATGACACAAACTTGTGTTGACTTGAACCTAAATCGTAAAGCTTTGGATAGAGCACTTGGAAGAAGAGAAAGACTTGATGATCCTCTTCAAAATGATACATGGGCTTATGGTGGGAGACTTCCTGTAATTCCCCTCTAACCCTCACAAGACCTGAATATGCCTATTGGAAGTTTGGGGCTTTTATTCTCTACTAATGATTCTGATTTAAGTTACTAATCCAATCTATCTCATCCCCACATAAGTGTTTAATGAATATTTCTCCTTGAGTAGTGATGTCTACTATGTGCTCGTGATATTTTAGGAATATTGTGTTATAAAACAATCTGATATGTTTGTTGTATGAGGAACTCCCTTTTTATGGTTTGACTACACTGGGATGAATTAAGTTGATTAAGATACTTTTATGCCTATGTTCTGGATGGTGTATTTATGTTGTTCAAAATTTCCATTAAGATTAGGTTCTTTATATGCTATATCTAATCATAATTAACACTCTTGTATGATTTTATGTATGATTGTGATGTTAACTATTAATTAAGGATTAAAAAAAATCACCTAATGGATGATATTATGGTTTTGAACTTACGCTTGTTTATAATTGATTAAATAATGCCTTGTATTGTGTGTTCATACATGTTACCTTCCCTAATAACATTATACCTAAGCTCATTAATTTCTCCAATTAAGATAGATAATAAGATACTTTTACTATATGCTTCGATAATACATTAGTTTATAAAGATTATCTATATTGTTATCTAATGTATTATATTTCTAGAGGATTTAAATAGTTTTTTTTGTATGTACACGATTACATTATCCATGATGATGCTTCACTCCTTGTTGCTGCAATAAATGATTATGATTATTTTGAGCTAACAATACTAACCCAATCATCTTTTAGTATGAATACTGTCGGATGTGTTTGTGGGATGAGAGGAGGCAGTTGTAGTCACTTCTATGGGAGATCTCCATGATGTCACACTCCCCCTCCTTGCTTGCCATTGTTTGTACATATATATGTATTTTTCATTTCTCAACTTGGTGATGCAGGATGTAGGTAACAGGCATCGACTCCACCTGGCCACATAGGTTTGAGTGTGCCTTTAAAATCCTTGAACGTTGTTGTCGTAGAGATAGTACAAAGGTTTCCCCAAGTAGACACTTTTGACTTAGGTTCCTTTTTTAGGAAGTCACCCTATTTGGGTTTGGGATGTAATATTATATCTATGGTTTTGAGATTTGTGCTCTGGTCAGTTGACCTTGTTCTTTTATTATTGCCAATTATGTTTGTAATATGATCCTTGGTTATTATATATATATATAGTTTTATTATGTGTGTAAATAAGTTTACGATGTGACTTAGAATATGTATATGTTT
>MU223304.1:3802409-3828596 GCA_018584345.1 Thuja plicata
CATTCCAATGCTCAATCCCAGGGTGACTCATATACCGGCTAACAACTCCCACTGCATGTGCAATATCTGGCCTAGTACATACCATAGCATACATTAAGCTCCCTACAGTTGAAGCATAAGGTATCTTGGACATTTTTGCCTCTTCTTCTGGTGTCTTTGGACACATTTCTTTGGTCAATTTCAAATGACCAGGCAAAGGTGTAGTGACAGCTTTGGCATCCTTCATGTAGAATCTCTGCAACACCTTTTCAACATAATCAACCTGAGATAGAGTTAATTTTTTGTTCTTCCTATCTCTGCAAATTTTCATGCCAAGGATTTATTTTTCTGTCCCCAAATCCTTCATAGAAAAAGATTTTGCTAAGTGTTGTTTCAACCCCTTAATATGATCCATGTTAGATCTAGCTACAAGCATATCATCAACATATAAAAATAAAATAATGTAGATGTCATTATTTAACCTCTTGAAATATACACAATGGTCAGAATTACATTGAGTGTATCCATTCTTGTTCATAAAAGTATCAAATTTAATATACCATTGCCGAGGTGCTTGTTTCAAGCCATATAAACTTTTCTACAATTTGCACACTAAACTCTCCTTACCCTTGACCTCAAATCCTTGTGGTTGTACCATATATATTTCTTCATTCAAATCACCATGAAGAAAGGCTATTTTAACATCAATCTGCTCTAAATGCAAATCTTCAGTAGCCACAATACTTAAAACAGTACAAATACAAGTGTCATTTTAACAACTGGAGAAAAAATCTCATCAAAATCAATACCATGTTTCTATGCAAATCCTTTTACGAATAAACTGGATTTAAATCTTTTCTTACCTCCATCTTCTTCTTTTAACCTGTAAACCCATTTAGTCTGCAAAGCCCGTTTACCTGCAGCTAACTTACATAAACCCCAAGTATGATTTTTCAGCAAGGAGTCCATTTCATTTGTCATTGCAGACTCCCACTAAAATTTTGTATCCACCTGCATAGCTTCATTATAACATTCAGGTTCACCAGCATCAGTTAATAAGATATAATACAAAGAAGGTGAAAATCTATCTGCAGGTCTACTTAGCCTTGTTGACCGTCTAGCATTTACTGGGGTGTGTGGTATTTTTTGTTGCTGTAGTTGTGGAGCATAAGGAATTTTAGGAACATTATCATTTTGAATATCATCCAGCACTACATAATCATTTTCTTTCTTCTCATACTGCTGTAACAGATCTTTGTACAACACTTTCTCATTGAATATGACATCACTGCTTCTTACAATTTTATGATTTTCAAAATCCCAAAGCCTATAACCAAATTCATCAATGCCATATCCAACAAATATACATTTCTTAGATTTAGCTTCCATCTTGGTTCTATTTTAAGAATCTATATGTGCAAACGCTTCACAACCGAAGGTTCTAAGAAAAGAATAACTTACCTTCTTACCTTTCCATGCTTCCTATGGGATACCACAACCCAAGGGAGTAGAGGGACCTCTATTTATCAAATATACAGTAGTATTTACAGCCTCTTCCCACATGTTTAGGGGGAGCCCAACATGCAAGCTCATGCTCCTAGCACATTCCATTATTGTCCTGTTCATGCGTTCAGCCACTCCATTTTCCTATGGAGTCCTTGGAACTATTTTCTGTCTACGAATACCAGTAGAGGCACAATAATCTTCAAATTCTTTGTCGTAATACTCACCACCATTATCAGATCTAAGACATTTTAATCTTTTTCCAGTCTCATTTTCAACCAAGCTTTTCCATTTCTTAAAATTTTCAAGTACATCAGATTTATGTCTAATGAAATATATCCATACTTTCCTAGTTGCATCATCAATGAATGTAACATAATACTGAGAGCCACCAAGGGAAGATACCTGAGCTGGACCCCATACATCTATATGCATGAGCTCTAGTTTATCATCTTTCTTTTCCTTCCCACTCTTTACAAAACTAACTCTCTTTTGTTTTCCATACACACAACTTTCATAGAAATCCATATTAACACATTTCAGACCTGGTAGAACTTTCTTTGAATGAAGTAATTTCATACCTTTTTCACTCATGTGCCCAATTTTATTGTGCCACAGCCCTATTTTAGAATCTCCAGCTACTGTCTCTTGTTCTACCTGCTCAACTGTAGCAACTATTCCTAAACATTCATTTTTCTCTGAAACAATTAAAGTAGAGGGAACAGTATGTCCTGTATAAAGATATAAGGTGCCTACTTTCACACCTTTTTCTACTACTAAGGAAGCTTTTGAAACCTTCCAATTTTTATCATTAAAAGTAACTATGCAACCCTCATCAGCGAGTTGCCTTGCTGAAATTAAGTTCCTACTCAGCCTTGGAACATGTCTTACCTCTTGTAGTAGCCAATGATTCCCATTGTGCAACTTAATCTTGATTCTATCTTTTCCAACAATTTGACAGGGTTCATTATCTCCCAAATAAACTAGCCCAAAATCCCCTTGGACATAATCAACAAAATAACCTCTATGGGGTGTAGCATGAAATGAAGCCCCTGAATCTTAACACCCATGAATCATCAAAATTTTCTAAAGACTAGAGCAAAGCATCCTCTTCAGATTTGTTACTTACCACATTTTCCTCCTTGTTTCCATCATGTTTGTCTCCTTGATCTTTCTGTCGATACCAAAAATATTTCTTCTTATGTCCTGGTTTTCCACAGTACTAGCAGTCGCTAGGTCCTCTTGACTGAGACCTCTTTCCCTTTGACTTCCCTCGTGACTTTCCATGATTTCTAGAGTTGTTTCCTCTGTCTCTTGTTCTGCCTCTGCTTTCTGCATTCAATACACTACCCGATGTGGATGCCCCTAAGCCTTTCCTATGAATTTCCTCACTCAATATAACACCAACAACATCATTAAACTTTAGGGTATTAGAACCAGAAATAGAGTTACTAACAGCCATTACCAAGCAATTCCAGCTTTCTGGCAAAGGCCACAAAATTAAGAGAGCCCTAACCTCTTCATCAAAGGTAATTTTAACTGAAGTTAATTGAATTGTAACTATATTAAACTCATTTAAATGATTAGTGACTGATCCACCTTCTACCATTTTCATGTTAAATAAACGCTTCATGAGAAATACCTTGTTTGAAGCTGAAGGGTTTTCATACAACTTTGCTAGGGTTTCCATCATATCTTTTGTTGTCATTGCTCTAGTAATATTGAATGCCACTGATTGTGCCAGGCATAAATGAATACTCCCCTAGTGCCTTCCTATCCAAAATATCCCAATCTTCCTTAGACATTGCTACCTCTTTCTTGGCTATTCCCTCTAATGGCCGCCATATATCCGTATGATAAAGATAGTCCTCCATTTGCATCTTCCATAACTAAAAGTTCTTCCCATTAAAATTATCAACCTTCAGTCTACCCTCGTCTGCCATTTCTCCCACTTAACTAAGAGACTCTCCCACTAACTTGTGAGACCTACTTCAGAGAATAGATGAAAGAACAAACAAACAAACCTCGCTCTGATACCACTTGTTAGAATAATAAGTATAAAATGCAAATATTAATGCATGGAAGACAACACAAAGACACAAAGATTTGATGTGGTTCACCCAATCCCTGGGCTACATCCATCAACAGCGAGTCCAATATCTTTATTATTATCCAGTAATTATAATCTAAAACCTGCAACTCAATACCACCATAGCAAGCTACCAAAAATCCCTCATCCAATGAAATCTCAAAAACCCTAAGCCCTTTTCACAAGCATATTTTACCTAACCTAATTATGGAAAAAAATACTCTGACTAATAGAAAATCAATGGTTGACCCTTTACAATATTATTAAGTCATTGTTGGCCCTGCTTGGGGTGCTTCCCTAGGACCCCGCAAGGGGTTCTACCCCTTGACCCTGAGCATGGGGCCCAAATAGATATGTCTAGGGGGAACCACACCGAAAGAAATTGAGTCTAATTAGGCTCCACATACATAACAAGACATTCCCCTGATAGTACAGAAGATGACCAAAATATAATATGAGAATACCATTTTTATATGAGCGATGATAGATCTCATTCTCATGAGTATGTCCAACACTGCTTTGAGAACTATTTTGAGTGGGTGAGGTAAAATGATATTTATATGGATAGACATCTCATTTGGTCAGATAATTGCACAGGTCAATTCAAAAATTCTCGTATGTTTTATTGGTTGTGTAGAATGCATGTAGAGAGAGGTGTACCTCATATTTAGAGTTTTTTTGAGGCTGGTCATGGAAAAGGGGAGCATGATGGAGTAGGTGCATGTGTAAAGAGAGCTCTAGTTAAGGAGAAATTGAGAATTTTAGGTGCAGAACTCCTTGATGCTCATTCTATTCTTGATTTGTGTACTTCAGCATTGTCACAGGGGGGACTCTTGATTAAGTGGTGCACAGATTATTTTGATTGGTTGAGTTGGGCACAATTGGAGATATGTTGGATTTTCAAACCGTGAAAGATTCTTCAAAAATGCATTCATTTTGAAGCTCAGATGGTAGTACATGGACCATTTGGACAAGAGAGTTGGCTTGTTTTTGTCCGAGGTGTCTTTAGTGTGATTGGGATCAATGTGAGTCAAGTGAGTGGGTCAATACGTGGGTTCAATATTATCTAACTACTTTATCTGTCACACTCTCTATAATAAATCATGAAATGGATTGTTCACTTGACTACGACCATCTTTCAGATCTTCTACAGCTAGGACATGTTTTTGCATTGGTTGCACCATAGGGGAATGATGAGAGATCAGATTACTGGTTAACACATTGTGTACGAGGAAAGCATAAAATTGCACAGCCAATGACAGATGATGATATGTTCACATATCCCATAGGATCACATGTTGTTGCGGGAACATGGTTGCACACATACATGATTAGAAATAATGGTATTCCCAAGTTTGAAGAATACGAGAAGCACAAAACCATTCTCATGTATTCACACCTTGTTATAGCAGTCAGTGTTAAGTTGCTGAAACATCAAGGAAAACCAAAGACAAAAGAACTTTGGACTATTAGTACTAATGATCATGAAGCAATATTGAATACCCTCAAGCAGAGAGATGAACCTTCAAGCACACTTTAGTAGTTAAGTGGAACTCACTGTAAGGTTTTCCATGTTGATTACGATTACGTTCAATACATGCTCATTATAGTTTTCTACTTTAAACTTGGCCAATAAACTTGGTTTTGTATGTGGATTGTAAGTGCAGTTGGATACATATATGATAGATATAGGAGATTGAGGTGTGCATTTGATTAGCCTAGATCTTTTATGAAGGTAAACTTCACTATGCATTGGCTAGTCATGTTCTTTGGTTCATTTAGTTACTTATACATTCATAATATTTTTGGCTTGACCTATAAAATTATTTATTTCTTGTGCCTTCTGAATGCAAGGAATGGAACGTAGATGTCATTGAGTACCATGTGTTAAAATTATGCACTTTAGGAGCGGAAATGACACTTCAAATTTTGATATATATAGTGATGAAATCCATGTAAGAATGAAAATATTTGACAAAAAATTGTCAAGGCTTTATTTAAAATGTGTTAGATCTAAGATGTCTTATAAATTCTTGTACAATAAAATATAAGGCTTTGTTGAATTTTTACAAAGTTGTAAAGTATAGATCTGTACAATTTCAAAAAGTCACAAAATTACATGAAAAAATCATCCCTATATAGAACACATTTTCTAGTTTTACTTCGAAATATCCCAAAGGTCTTGGAAATTAATTTTATGATCAAAGAGTACTAGTTGGGGCAGCACTTTTCCCAAAAGGACAAGTCTTTAAACATTGGACAACTCCTCTAACTTACGAACCCTCACTTTGGCTTGGAAGGGCTAATTGGGGCACACTTAATGAAGGAAGTACCTGTCAAACATTGAACTAGACCAATATAAAACTTGGGATACCTTGGAGCACATGAGAGAATATCATTTATCCATTTTTAGTTCTTGAAACAATACCCATCAAAAGTTATGGGGAATCGAGCATCTAGTCTATGCTTCTCTGTCAGTCACATACAACTAAGAATTCCAAATCATCAAGAAGTGTTTGTCGTGGGACCAAACCATCAGCTCCATTGGCTTTAATTGGCTGGGTAAACACTAGGGGAGACCTTTCTTCACTCATGTAGCACCAAGAACATTCCGGCACATGTCAGACCAAAGTGTTCCCAAGGTGTACTAAGCCAAATTTGGCGTCAATTTTTAGAGATCCATATCTCAGACCTCGTGAGAGATATCAAAGATCCATGAAGTGCACAAGCACCATCTTGGGTAGGCCTAAAAGTATGTGGCTCAATTCTGGAGATTCATCTCTGATTCCATTTGGCGATTGGATCTCGGTTGGTGCAAAAAGTGACATTGTTGGTCAGTTTAAAGTTGCTCAATGGTGCATCATTCAAACCGTTTGTCATGGGACCAAACTATTAGCTCCATCAGCTCTAGTTGGCCAGGTAAAAACTAAGGGAGACCTTTCTTTTCTCACATAGAACCAAGAACGTTCCGGTGCATGTCAGACCAAAGTATTCCCAAGGTGCACTAATCCAAATTTGGCAGCAATTTTTGGAGATCCATATCTTAGACCTCAAGAGAGATATAAAAGATCTATGTAGTGCACAAGGACCATCTTGGGAAGGCCTACAAGCATGTGGTTTGGTTCTGGGAGATTACACTCTGATTCCATTTGGCAACCAGATCTTGGTTGGTGCAAAAAGTGACATTGTTACTCAGTTGAAAGTTGCTCAATGGTGCATCTTTCAAACCGTTCATCGTGGGACCAAACTGTCAGCTCAATTAGCTCCAATTGGCTGGGTAAACACTAGGGGGGACCTTTCTTCACTCACATAGCACCAAGAACATTCTGGCACATGTTGGACCAAAGTGTTCCCAAGGTGCACTAAGCCAAATTTGGCAGCAATTTTTGGAGATGCATATCTCGGACCTCGTGAGAGATATTAAAGATCTATGAAGTGCACAAGGACCATCATGGGAAGGCCTACAAGAGTATGGCTTGGTTATGGGAGATTCCACTCTAATTCCATTTGGAGACCAGATCTCAGTTGATGCAAAGAGTGACATTGTTGGTTAGTTGAAAGTTGCTCAATGGTGCATCTTTCAAACCGTTCATTCTAGGACCAAACCGTCAGCTCCATCGGCTCCAGTTGGTCGGTTAAATGCTAAGGGAAACCTTTCTTTGTTCACATATCACCAAGAACATTTCAGCGCATGTCAGACCAAAGTGTTCCCTAGGTGCACTAAGCCAAATTTGGCAACAATTTTTAGAGATCAATATATCAGGCCTCGTGAGAAATATAAAACATTTGTGAAGTGCATAAGGACCATCTTGGGAAGGCCTACAACCATGTGGCTTGGTTCTAGGAGATTCCACTCTATTTCCATTTGGAGACCGGATCTTGGTTGGTGCAACAAGTGACATTGTTGCTCAGTTGAAAGTTGCTCAAAGGTGCATCTTTCAAACCGTACATCGTGGGACCAAGCCATAAGCTCCAACGGCTCCAGTTGGCTGGGTGAACACTAGGGGAGACCTTTCTTTCCTCATGTAGCACCAAGAACATTATGGCGCATGTCAGACCAAAGTGTTCCCAAGGTGCACTAAGCTAAATTTGGTAGCAATTTTTGGAGATCCATATCTCAGACCTCGTGAGAGATATCAAAGATCTATGAAGTACACAAGGACCATCATGGGAAGGCCTACAAGAACATAGCTTGGTTCTTGTAGATTCCACTCTGATTCCATTTGGTGACCAGATCTCGGTTGGTGCAAAAAGTGACATTGTTGGTCAGTTGAAAGTTTCTCAATGGTGCATCTTTAAAACCGTTCATTGCGGGACCAAACCGTCAGTGCCATCAGCTCCAGTTGGCTAGGTAAACTCTAAGAGAGACCTTTCTTCACTCACATAGCACTAAGAATGTTCCAGCGCATGTCAGACCGAAGTGTTCCCAAGGTGCACTAAGCCAAATTTGGCAGTGATTTTTAGAGATCCATATATCAGACATTGTGAGAGATATCAAAGATCCATGAAGAGCACAAGGACCATCTTGGGAAGGCCTACAAGAACATTTCTTGGTTATGGGAGATTCCACTCTGATTCCATTTGGCGACCGGATCTCGGTTGGTGTAAAAAGTGACATTGTTGCTCAGTTGAAAGTTGCTCAATGGTGCATCTTTCAAACCGTTCGTCATGGGACCAAATGGTCAGCTCCATTGGATCCATTTGGCTGGGTAAATGCTAGGGGAGACCTTTCTTCACTCATGTAGCACCAAGAAAATTTTGGCGCATGTCAGACTGAAGTGTTCCCAAGGTGCACTAACGAAAAATGAGATTTCAACCAAACAACTTGAATCAAGGTTTCTAATGCCACAAGAGACCTAATTCAACCACATTCAGAAGGAATCAACTGATTATGGAGTCGGATTCTATAGATTATGCACAAAATGCTTGAAATTTGCTAGGAGACCTAATTCACTCTTTTAGGACATCAACGACCTTCCAAAACCCCTAACTCCAAAAAGTTCTGAATCACCTAGCGAGAAAATAGGGTCTTCAAAAACCCTTTATCAATTTTTCCAACATATGCAAAGAAAGAGGTAGGTTGTTTTGGACCATACCCAATTATTACAACTTTGAGACCTCAAAAATAAACAAAGATAGGCAAAATTACAAAGGAACTAGATCATAAACTTTACCCAAAGACTCCCCCTCTTGGGAAGTAGTTAATTATGTCCTACAACACCCAAATATGAAATAAATTAGTCTCAGACCCTTGGGAACATCAAAATCCCAAAATTATGGATAAATGAGTGAGTTTGACAGTATTGAAGGGTTGCATGCATGGTGCATGGTTATAGCAGCAGAGGATTTGGTCATTGGAGGGGGTGATTTTGTGTTTGAATCCATGTTAGGATGGTATAAGGATTGTGAATCTTCCATTTATTTAAGGCTATGGTGTTGGGAGGTTGTACATTGACCAAGCCCTAGATTTTAGGGGTTGTTGAGAAGCAAATTAAGGCTTTTGTACTTAGAGAGGTCTTATAATCAAATTAGTTGTAGAATCCATAGTTTGGGGTCATTTTATGAATCTTTTGAAAGTCTCAAGGTCTAGGGTGAAGATGCATTATTATTTTCTTTGGAAAAGCGGTTGAATTAGCCCTCTTAGTTCACTGACAGTGGCAAAGTTGAGTAGGATGCTCCAAAACACAAGGGGTCAGTTCTGAGATATGTTAATGAGATTAAAAAAGGGTATTCAAATATGTGATTGGTTTTAAGAGTTGTTTGGAACTATTTTTAGAAAATATTTTAAAACCCTTGCTGTTGTACTACTAGGACAGTGTATGACTCGACAGATTTGTGAAGGAGACATAATGTCTTGAAGGAAGAGTTTGTGGCTTGGTATATGGGTGAAACAAGTTTGTTGGGGTCCTTAGAGGAGTTAGGATCACCTTTGAAAGCAAGGTTTATGGTTGTGGTTGTAGAAGCCTTTTGAATGAAGGATGCATAACATGGAGTTTGGAGCATGATTGAATGGTAGGAGTAGTAAGAAGTATGAAGAAGCACATTACATTGACTACAAGGATTACAAAAAAAGAATTAAAATTACTTTTAGATCTATTCAAACATGGTGTAACACCAAAATAATAACATTATTCAAATGAAAACCAAATCTATAAAGGATTAAAGGTTGTCTCAGTGGGCATGCCACATGTATGAATGAAGGAGATTGAAAACCAAATCAGAGGTTTAGTTATTCCAACATCACAATAATTGAGTCTTTCAAATAAACACATGTAAAATAAATGTTAAATAACATAATGCATTTGACAAAACATTAATCAATTGCACTCCTATCTATCGTGAATTTTTGAATCAACATTTTGGTTCTCTCAAAAGTATAGTGCACCAGATGGCTAATGGAGAATGAAGATTTGTAGTATGAAAATAATACATACATACAACGCATGGAAATGATATAATATAAAAATGAATATACATACAAAAATACAATGCACGATGTAAAGACATAATATGGAAATAATACATACATACAACAAATGCCAAAGATATAATATGGAAATAATACATACATAACTTACAAATGAAAAAGATAAAATAATAAAAAATGAACATGTACATATGTATATATGAAATAGTTTTGTACAAAATGTGGCACATGCCATCTCCAAAAATTTACAAAATCAGTTCATGTCCAGATACAATATGGCATATGCCATCTCAAAATGTGTCATATGGCATCTCAACATAAGAAGTTCAACTACAAATGTTTCTAGGACATTCTATTCTACTGGTGGATGACCAAAGTGAAGTCTCTTCGAACTACTCTTTGGATTTGATGGATCCTACATTGAAACACAAAAATGAAACACCAAGTTAGATTACTTAATTTATATGGTTTCTACAAATAATAAATAAAAATTTAAAATCATAGTCAAGAATAATAAATATTTTTTTAAAAATTGAACTCTCATGTACCTTGCCTCTCAGTCTCCTCATGCGGTCAGGAGACCTAATATATGTCTTTAGTTGCAAAGGGACAATGCCACCAATGTTGACTCTAACCTATATATATGTTTGTGAACATAAGATTGATGTAGGAATTATACTATTTAATGTTAAATCCTTGGTAGCAAATACATGTTTTAAATATAACTCAATTAGCATCAAAACTTACCTCTATTGAACTTTCTTCAGGAAATGTCATTTGGATCGTTAGGATTTATAAACCCTTGGCGTGGTACCTCCCTCAAACTAGGGGTGACCTACAAAGTCAAACAGATAAGTTTCATACAATCATGACTTGATCATATTAAATATATACTTGATAGTAAACTACACACAAATTAATTTAGAAATATATGTACTATGGGGCTATTAGTGCGAATTGAGATTCTTGTGACTCTATCATGGCAATCCGGTCTCATGACATCATCAGACACCACCCTCTGTCAAATAAAACATGTAATTTAAATGAGTATGCACAAGTGACAAGTATACATGTATGCTTAATCAATCTAAAATACTTAATGACCTTCCCCTTGTCAACACCAGATGCCTGAACCCCCTCACATTTCCCTCCAGTGGAAACTGGTGAAACCTGCATCAGTATGTAATAAGATGGTCATCAAAATTAGAAAATACATGTATACAATATTATAATAAAAGGAAACCAATGAGTACATTAAAATGTATGTACCATGGAAGTGTCAAGGCCAAATGAAATGGTCGAAAGCGTGGACCCATCCACTTGTGCCATCTCCTCCTCTGTCATCAACTAGATATAAATGAAACATGTATAAAAAACATAAGTGGGAAATCATTATAAGAAAAATCTATTAAAAATATGAACGTTTAAAATTAAATACAATGTAACAAGTTAACTGTTTACTCTTACCATAACAGTAGGAGTCCATGGCTCTGTATGCCCCTGATGCACATCTCCATCGGGTGCTTCAGTGCCTATAGTGTGTTGTGTAGTATCGTCCACCTCGAACACATAGTTAAATGCATCACTATCATTCAGGGGACCCAAGCACATATTCTTGCACATAACACAAGTATGAGGCACACAAACATGTGAGCTCATGGAGGATGTGGAAGGGCTAGAAGCATCAGTATGAGGAGGCAACAATTTCACTCTACCTAACGACTAGATCACTCAAGGCATGAATGGTTTGAATAGTCTATGAGCTAGCCTCAGAAATAATGTCAGGATGTTGTACAGTGGGAGGTGGTGAAATATCTGGAGGGGGGACATATGTGCAGGATTTCACCCATTGTGCCCCTGGCCTATCTTGGGGAGCACCTAATCCCACACCCTAGTTCTATCTCATGCTCCCGTAAATGAATTTGTGACCGAGCACAAATTCAGCATATAATTTCTAAATGAAATAGAATGGGACATCAAAATTGTTGTGGGGTAGTCTATCAAAAACCATCCACCAGTAATCCCAAAAGTTGTCACGTATTGCATCATTGGTACACCATTTAATTGACAACTTGGTTTTTTTGGGGTTCACTTTCAAACCGGTTTTGGGATCAACAAAAATGTTACATATGTCATGTTTTGTTATGTTTAGATCCTTAACTTGATCATAGTCAAGTCCATCATCAAATTGGGCATGCATGGATTCACGCCAAAGAAGTGCAGCATTGTGTTGTTCTGTGAGTTTCTCCATGCTCTCAATAGTGGAGTTCATTATGGAAAACATGGGATGCAAGGTGGGGATATTTGCATATGTGTCCTAATATCCTCTAAGCTGATTTATATTATCTCCTATGACATCCTGTATTGGTCAAGGGTTTGTGAACGGTTGGTCTTCTGAAGTTGGGGGATTGTTTTGAGGTGTGTCTAAATTGTTTGTAGACTAAGAGGGAGGGTTTTTGGATTGGTTTAAATCCATGTCTAATTAAAAAAAAAATAGAATAAACAATATAAATTTCAACTCTAGTTTATAATCAATTTTGAAAAATACTACACAATATCATATAAAACCTAGTTTTTTTAAAAAAAATAAAAAATTTCAATGCAAAAACCAAAAAAAGAGTGAAACTACAAAATTTCACTTACCTTGCGTACTATAGAAAATCTAATATCAGATAGGTACCATATATACAATTTTAGGGGCTCAGCTTCTCGCTACTTCAACGTTTTCAGAATGAAAATGTTGAACGCATCCGCGGGGAACAATATATTATGACTGATGAATATCAGACATTTGACATTATCAGATATTAGATATTATCAAACATTAGATATTATCAGACATCCGATAATTCTTTAGCTTTGGCTTTTGGCTTGGCCAGGTGTACTGACACCCAGGCCTACTCAAAAGTCAACAAACTTTTGGGTGCGCTTTTGGATGAGTGAAAATTTGATTTTTTCACATCGCCACTTTTTGGCATACCATGATCCTACACATACATGTTTATCGATAAGCAGTCTTTCTATTTACTGAATCATAGTAAATAACTAGTGTATACCAATCAATCTAGATTTACTTAAGTGAAATGCAAAATAATAAAGTAATGACTCAGAGAAATATTAACACATGGATTTTTAACATGGAAACCATGTTAAAGGAAAACCCACTGGGACCGGTACCCCCAATTTTCACTCTTCTAAAGTGAGCTCAGTTAAGAGCCAACCCTATTAAAGGTTACAAACACACTATTAGGTGTGACCTAGTTAGAGGATTTAAATAGATAGTTTTTCACTTAGTATCTGGCATAGATAATGCTACCATCCTTGATCAAAACTCACTTGGCCTGCCAATAGGTATCAGACATATCCAATGCTACTTTTTATGATCAAAATTTTTGATACTCCTTGGGATGTATCTCAATTAGAAAATATTTTTAAGTCCTTCTTGATTAAAAGACGTGATGCTTCAATGGTTAAAATGAAATAGTAAATTGATATATTCACATATACAACTTGAATTGTAGATTTTTAGATCTATTGTAAGTGTGTTACCTTTCTGATCAATGTAATCAATTCAATAACTTTGCTCCACAATGTTCTTCTCTATGATGTTGTATCACTATTCGTCGGTGTCTGTAGAATTTAGCTCTTTCCTCAGCTTGATTGATGAGGTCTGGATGAGGACTTTCTTCTCCTTCCGAATCTCTTCAGCATCTATTCTCTTGTCACTCCCCTTCACTACCTTCGTAGTGAATTAGGTTGTCTCTTTATAGACATGATATCACCGGTTCTAGGTTCTTGATTTTCTTTATCCTGGCATGATCCACAATTCTCGCCAATTAGATTGAAAACAAATCTCTAGTTTTATCTCATAGAAATCTTCTTTCCAACTGGGAAAAGAAGATTTAAATCCTTTACTTATCTTTGGCTTTATCTTGTTGATTAAAAAAATGATAAGCATCAGTTAAGTCTATTTTTAGCTCTTGACAGCTAAGTATTTTTTCATTTCTGAACTCTCTGTTCGGTCGGTCAATACTTTAGTTAGTCATTGGTGATAACTGACTGTTCCATCGGTGTGACTTTATTTTTCTTTGGGATCTTCTTCATTGTCTTTTCCATTGGGTTACATTGTTCTTTTCTCATCGGGAAACACTGTGACTTTTCTCATTGGTAATGCTATTCTTTTTCTCATCGAGTAACACTGTGACTTTTCTCTTTTACCTTGTTCGTCGGTGTGCACTCCATCGGTGTATAGAGTCACTTTGTGAATACTTGACTTATATGCATTACTAATAGTATAGCCTTTTTTTCATGCGTTCTTTGAAGTCTTTGGTAGTATGCCCATGACCATACAGATTATATCAAGTTGACATCAATGACAATACAATACATTAATTTATTTAATGTCTTGCATAAACTTTATATGACTTCATGATCATCGGCTTAACATCTTCAAACATTCAATCACTTATAGTTCATCATAAAAAATGATCCAAATCTAAATGCCTTGGTCCTATCTCTCTTTATCAGTATAAAATTTTCTATTAATTATTGTGCAAGGACTTCGCAAAGATTATTCTTGACATTCTACTTCACCATCTTATATGTCATTATTATAACACCAGCAAAAACTAAATTTGGTAAGCTTCTATAATGAATTTTGTACCTTAGAATTAATGCAACTAGTCTTACATCTTGTTGAAATATTTTGGCCACAATCATCACTTGTTTATCCCATTTATACTGGGCTAGGGTTTCCACTAATTTCTTTTTATTCTTCTCTACTACAGGGATGACTCCAGAGTTATCCAGACTAGTAATTTTATGGATCAACTCACTGCAAATCTTTACAGGTTGCTCATCAATCCAAATGAATTTGTCATGTACTCTACTTAATAGAATCTTGAACCATTCTTCGTCGTCAAACTCATGCAGTTATTTCATTTTTATTACACTTAGGTTCTCAAGATGAGCAAACTCATCCTTCCACTTTCCATATTCTTTAATCATATCTTTCATTTCTTTGAAGATCTTAAAGTCTCCTAGTGACTCATACTTGCAGTTGATATAAGCCCTAGTATCCTTGACATGTAGATCTTCGTAGGGAATTTGAGACAACGTGCCTTCAGGGTCGTCTTCAGTTGATTTATAAGGATTTTTCTTGAATTTTTATCTAGGCCTCTCATTTACATCAAAAAGTATACGAGTATCCATATTCAAAATCTCGTAAGTGATGTAAATACCTTTTTTTCACTAAATCTATGAGTTTGTGCTTCGACCAACTAGAAATGCCCTAGCTTCTTTGGTCTTTCTTTACTCAAATCATTGATTTCTTCAACTCTTCTCTTCGAATAATGAAATTAGATAATACCTTTTCATTACCCTTATACTTCAATATGAAAAGAATGACACATTTCCCAATAAATGCAAGTCTACAATGATCCAGTCGATCATTGATCTAGTGATCACAAGATATAGTGTGTTTAGTTGTGCAATCTCAGATAGGTGTTTCATATCAATCATACATACTCTCCATAAGCTCGCAAAAGCCTATTCCACACAAAAAGGAGTAGGATGGTTTTCTGTGTATTTCTCCAAAGCTCCCCCTAAGGTCATCCTTGGCCATTTAGGTCTATGAAATATCAAGAAAAGATTCAATACAAAATACGAAATCTTCCTAAACCTTAGGCTCACTAGACTCCTTCGCTTTCCAAAATTTAACACTTTCTTTCAAAAATTGATTGTCAAACTCTTCCATGTTATCAACCATACTATTTCCAACATCACCAAAATTCTTATTTATAACAATAGGTGGTGGTCTTCTATTACCTGTAGATCCATTACGCCTGCAAAACATCGCTATATGTCCTTGATTGTTACATTTGAGGCATGTAGGAGATGATTTTTTTGATTAATCTACAACTTACAATACTTGGTGATGTGTCCAAAGTTATTTCACTTGTAATATGTGATCTTAGCTATCATTTCTTCTCTAATGTAATCTTTTATCTTAGTTGGTGTTTCTTCTCTAATGTAATATTGTTCAATGTAGGAATGATCAAGCTCTCTCCATTTTGTCTTATTGTCTCATTATTCATTGCAATTGAAACAATAACCAGGAAAGAGTTTGTAATTAAATTTACCTATGCAGTCTCTCTTCATGTGTCCTAATTTGTTGCATCCAAAACATCTACCTTTGAAAGGTTTGATCTTCTTTCTAGGCTCTTCTTGTATAGGTATTTCTTTATCTAGCTTTTATTTAGATTTATCTTCTTGATATTTTGAACATTCAGCTTCATTGGAGCCAACTCCTGTGATGTCTTCTTTATATTTCTATCTCTCTCTTTGTTCATCAATCTTTTCACTGCTCATATGAAGTTTTTCAATGTGTTTCTTAGCCTCAACAAGTTATCCTTTTACAATTTGATTGTATTTTTCTATTTCATGATACTTGGTTCTGTAGTCATCAAGTTCAGTCTTCATTTTTCCCATATGAACATTTACATTCTTTAGGATTTCTTCAACTTTGGTTCTTTCATCTTTTTATTTCTAAATTTCATTATCTATCTGAATAGAAGTAGTTTCATATTCATTCTTTAATACATCTTTTCCCTATTCAAGTTGTTTGACCTAATCTGATGAATCATTATCTGAACCCTCTTTTATTTTCTCCATAAGATATTGTCTTTGATTTTTTGAATGTTCAAGTTGTTCCTTGAGTTTCTTGATGAAACCTCCTAGTCTTCTTAATTTGAATTTTAAATCACCATTTTCAGCTTTAGCCTAATCAAGGTCTTCTAGTGCTACTTCAAATTTTTCTTCCAACCTTTAAGAATCCAGCTTTATCTCCCTTAAGCTGTTAGACTTTCTCTCCAAGGGCCAAAATCTCTTATGCCAATAGTTAGGATTAAGTAATACTAAGAGGGGAGTGATTCATTATTACAACACTTTAAAATTAAACTTAATAATTTCCAACTTAACCAAATAAACACTGAAACAAAAAAGAACATAAAATACACAACTCATAACACCATGATTTTGTTCATGAGGAAACCCTAGCCAGGGAAAAACCCTAGTGGGGATGATACCCGCAAATATGTACTAAAAGTATAGTGTCCTTGTTAGGGGATCTAGCCCTATTAGGAGCTAAATATTACATTAGTAGATTACATTGCTAAAGAAATACAAAACCCTGTTAAAGGTATACACTGAGCACACTGCTCTTACAATCAGAAAAATGACTCTATTACAATGCTTTATTAGAAATGAATTTATACAAGCATCTATTATTATTTAGTAGTTTTAGTTGTATCTCGCATCACCTTATGTTGGATCATAACATCAAAATGCATCCATCCATTTGATCATTCTGTCATTCATACTTCACTTCTCAAAATCTCTCTATATATTTACTTTATCTCATAGTTAATCAACTGCCAAATATATCACAAAACATGATCAATACTTATACAAAAATCATTTAAAAATTTACTGATCGTACATTACCAAAGTTAGGATAATACCTAATCCAAATCCAACTTAGGACATTTGGATTTCATGTTACACTCCCTCAATCATCGTGACTGTTCATCTTCTTTGCTTCGGTGCTACACTATCTTCACATAACTTCAATCATCTCTAACTTTCATCTCTAAAATCCAAAATGCAAGAAACCTTAACCGAAGGTAGATATCTTATACCAAAATACCTTCCTCTAAAATCGCATGACTTCATTCATTACCTGTAGTTCTCGCTTCTCAAAACTGTACTCCTACACTCAATAAACTACTTCCTGGACTCAGTCATTTTACAAAACCTTAGCACCAAAACTATGTTCCACTCCAATCGACAGTACACAATTGTAGTGTTTCCATAAATGGAAACCCTTATATACACCTAAATGAGCCACTTTCCAACACTAGGCACATTATTCTAGGTTTTTATCTTTATTCAAAAATAATCTCAACCTGTGACATACTGGTTTCTATTCCTATGCCTATATTGTAGTTAGAAATAAACTTGAACACATCTGAAATATGGAAGAAGTATTGTACTAAATATGGATTTGTCTTTAGCAAACCCCATGTTTAATGTATTTTCTTAATAGGATAGATGATATATAGTAATAGAAATACAAAACTAACAAATGCTACCTAAAGCGTAAAACCCTTGGTATAAATACTCACACAAGGATTAATGTTGCTAGAACATGTTAGTGCATTCTTTCATCATGAAGAAGCACAATGAACTCTTTATCATGATTCCTATAGAAAAATGGCATGCTTGAAATTATTTCTCCTTGACTGTATATCTATGCTGAATTTTTTATTGGGATAAGTGAGATTGATAGCTTAGAGTCGATAGGATTAAATAGTCCTTTTTAATGAGAGAGGGGATTGTATTTGTATGCAGCTTATACCTATTGTAATTGAATTTTTTAGGAAGGCCAAAATTGAATGGTGAATTCCCACTATTAGCAAATCTGACATTTGTATTTCAAAAATTAGGTCCAATGGCACAGACAAGGTAAACTAGTTTTATAGTCCTAGAAATTTGGGCCATTAAAAATGTGTGAATAGGGTAATGCAAAAATCTTATATAAACAGTCCCAAAATTGAACACAATTATTCATAAATTAGGCACAACCACCAAAGTGGGTTCAAACCTAGTATGAAATTGTAAAAGGATATAGTTTACAACACTGTAGTATTATAAAAAAATAGTTTGAAAAATAGGATTAGAGAGGATCATATAATTCTTCAATAAATATGAACCCTCAATCTTTTTCTATTTCAACTTCTTCAATATTTGAAAGCTCTACATGTTTTCCTTTTGATGATATGTTTTACATGCATCAAAATTATCTTGGATGACCCGTGTACATAATGATGGATTTGACTAGAATAATTGCATAGTTCTATATTTAATAATATATACTAATAATAATAATTTAATTTTTAATGGATTGACACTTCAATGCCTAAAGGATTTATCCTTTTATTCATTTTTTATACTTTTAATATCTACTTAGTTTATCAAGATTCATTTATATATTTTTTTATTCAAACTCGTCAAGTCAAATTACATTAGTAGTATAGTTCACACAAACCTATGAATCCTATGTATGAATGATCCTACCTATACTCATTACATCTAGGTCATCCTCATAGTTCACAATATCAAGAACATTTAAGGTGTCACTTATATCGATACTAATCTATCTCAAATATACATAGCTATAGAATTTCCTTAAGAGTTAGGCTAACTTGAATTGTCACCCCATATTATATTGCATTATTACCTGTCTAATATAAAATACACATTCTATAAAATATGTTAAAAAATTATCAATGAATAATATACCATGTATATATAAGTGTAGTATTATATTCAACCAATACATTTTTTTACAAAGGCTAATATAATTCTAAAATTAATATCATGATAAAATAACTTGATCATGTCAATTAAAACTCCATAATTAGTAGAGAGAGCACCATTTTGCAGAAAGATCTAACAATAGATATAGTAGTTTTAAAAAAATGAACCCTTTGGTGGAGCGCATTAAAAGAGTCATGTCAATTCTCTTATCTAAATATAATTAATTAAATCTATGAAGGAAAAGAATTATGTAATGTCATGTTAATGCACCAATAAACATGAATTTGTGTGCAACCATCAATATTAATTCTTTTGGGACCAATTTGGACACCTCAACAAAGAAAATCTCAATGTGGCGTCATATTTGAGAATGTTGACTCGAAAAAAAATATTATAAGTAGGGAACTTTAAAGTAAATTGATGTGCAAAGTTATGAGTGATTTGAAATATCCACATAAGATTTTGATAGGAATGAAGTTAGAGTGCTCCAATATAGGGCTCTCTCACCTATCTAGTATTGTTTGATATTTCATCCCAAACTTTGAAAATTTACCTTCATATGACCCACCTTTTTTTATAAATTATATGCACAATAATTTTTTATTTAATAAAAATTTAAACAAGAATTATTGAATAAAAAACCCAAACTATATATGTTATAATAAGCAGTCAACCACAAAATATGGTTACCAAAGTTATGTACCCTTAATAATCCAAAGCATATACTAAAAAATGGACCTAAATCATTCTATAGTAATAATTGGAATGAGTCATAACCTATTAGTTTGTATTTAATTCACACAAGTTTCAAATGTGCAAAGATGATGTTGAGTTAAAATCTTATATAATAATAATAATAAAACCCTCACATTAGAATGAAAAAATATATTTTGAACCCTCCCTTGGGGTTCTCTTGTAAACCACTATGTCGAGGATTATCCAGCCTATATTGGCCTAAAATGACAGGTTCTCAGGGATTCACAAAGGTTTGCCTCAAATGTGATTCACTGAATATCATCAATTTCCTGAAAGGGCCCAAAGCCCATGCTAGACCATCAAAATATTGATCCTTGAGAGATTAAGTTTATTAAACTTCTTTCAAATGTTTAATATTTGTCGTGTTTACTGCTCTAAGGTAATTCAGTTGCAGATGGGTTTGCAAACTTAAGAGTTGTACAACTTAATGTGAGAAGATGGGGAATAAATGATATTATCCCCCAAGATATTAAAATACTTATTCAAAATGATTGGGAAGGATGCTAATTTAAAGGCATTTTTGGTAATTATGGATTTGAAGTCACAACTGGATTATTTTCATGGCGGTTTGGTTTCTCTATTTTCCCCTTGGCAAGATGGGTGGAGATAGAAATAGAGTTGAACATATTGTATACCAAAAATGGCATGAGAAAGCTTATGTTGGGAGAGAGATATATCTATTGGAGGGCTCACCTCGTACACTGAGAATTTGCATGGTTCTATTCTACAAGTCGCAATGGCATTTGTTGAGAGTTGGGATGAGAGTATTCTCAAGGTTCCTAGAATTTGATTTGGTGGTTTCAAAAGAACTTGTTGTAGAGGTATTGTATGCTCTATTGGGCGGAAGAACTTTTTTTATGGAGAGAAAAGGTGTTTATGAAGCTATGGAGATATTCCGCGAGAAATTTTAGAGGGACAAAGTTAAAAGGACCTCTAATGACAGTTTTGACAGGAATATTCTCAATCCTCTATGGGAAGAGAATATAGGTGTAATTATGAGGTATGTGGCATTGGATGGATGCTTCTATAGCATATTCATCTGTGACTTTGTTATCGTGAATCACATTAGGCATAATAAGTGCATATTGTTCCCTTTTTATCTATTTTTGTTAGTCTCTCATAGTTTGGATGTTCATGTCAAAAATCCATCAACCTTGGTTATACACGAGGTCTTAATCCTTCTTATTATGTAATTTTTCTAAACCTATTGTTGTTCAAAAGAATCCCAAAATGGAAATGGCTAAGAAAGATACTAACCATTTTCTGAAGGAGTACTCCCTGGTGCAAGAGCATGTCCCCCTGATTGTTATGGCGGTGTTCATTTGGGTAAATATACAAACACTAAGAAGAAATCCAAAGCCCACCTTAAAATTGTTTTATATAATGAGGAAGATTCAAACTATACTCCTTTGATGAATATGTCCCTAATTCATTGATCCCTAGTAGCAGTGATGTGAAAGACAAAGGAAAAGTGGGGAGTTCTTCCTTCGTGTTGGCTAAAGGGAAAGGAAAAGTCCATTCGGCTTCCCACTCTTCCCATGTGAAAAAACCTAAAAAAGATATTGATAGAATCAAGGACCCTATGCTCTGTGATCCCCAGTTACTAATGCTTCTGATATGGACCTTCATGTTGATATCCCTATTTGGAAAGGTATCCCTTTAGAGAAGGGCTCATCTCTATATGACAATATGAATATAGGCAACAATATTTAAGAGACTATGGACAACCAATGTACTCTCCTAATGTGGATGGTATTTGAGATTAATGCATTGAAGGATAGGTGTGTTCAAACCCCAAATGTGCACAATGTGAATAAACTCCTTGCCAATATAGAGGAGCTGGCCAAAGGGATCAAGGATTTGAAAGAGGGGAATCAACATCACATTAAAACTTTGGACGATGTCATTCCAAATGTGCATGAAAAATTGAGGGTTGTCGTGGCGGTGAGTTGTATAGTAATGGAAAATAGGTTGGATGGGTTAAAGAAGTTAAATGCCTAGGCAAAGGCTATCCAAGGTTTATCAAAGGGTGCCTCTGATTCCCTTCCTGACAATTTGAAATCAAAGACTGATCCTATGGTGACAAACAAAACAAAATACACACAATGAGGCAACAACATAAAGAAAGGAAATCATAACATATCAGAAGAAAGTTGGTCATGCTGGTACCTATGTGTTTTTTTCGTTGTGTTGTTTATTTTTGGTTTTTTTGGTGACAATATCGGCTAGAAATTTACAGATTAGACCTACAAAACTGACCATGGTGAACATTGTTGGTAAAGTGTTTGCGTGAATAAAAGTATTATAGCTTCAATTTGTTCACTTGTCTACATAAAAATGTAAATTGACATTGGCCTTTAAATGGGGAGTAAAGGTTGTAATTGTAGTAACACTTGTATAGATGATGTACATACATGTAGATATTTTTTAATGTTTTAATATAAATATAGTCAATGGTTCTCTCACAATCGTGAAGAATGATCTGTAACCCACACTTTGTATCTACTCTAGAATATGCCACTTCTCACCTAGAATTGCTATATTGTCTTTGTACTGTTCTTCCTGGGTATCTGTACGTATTGGAAACGAATTTTTGAAATATTATTGGAAACGAATCCTTGAAATAGTGCATTTTGCTATGTAAATATGCAGAAAAGGACTGAAAAGGAAAATAACCTGAGCAGAACTTACGAAAAAGCATACCCATACCATAAGTTGACTGTAAGAATTGTATTGAGCTGGTTTCCATTAACTCAGATGTGTAAAGCTCAATGCAAGTTGTTCACTAGCCGGACATTTATTTAAAATATTAGTTATTCTTTCCTACATTTCACTGTAGATGATGATATCAAGTTGGTCTGTGAAGGTTGAAGGCCTATAAAAGGAGATGAAAATATCCATGCTCTTCAGAGTTTCATCTTCTTCTTGCTGCTGGTTTCAGTCAGCATTAGATATCTTTCTTTTGATTACTACAAAGATAGTTTCGTGTTTCCTTCAATGGCCTTTTCTCTGCAACTTGTGGTGGGAATCATTGGTATGTCATCTAATCACTACTTAAAATGTAGTACTAATATGGATCATTTAGATTTCTGAACATTTATTTATATGAGATGCAAACTGATGTGAAACATAAATCGGTTCATCATGATTAATGTCTCATGGCGGTCTGCGATGCAGGAAATATAACTTCACTGGCACGTTTCCTGTCACCTATGTAAGTACTGTGTACATCAATCAGATTTCTATGTGTCAACAACTTTGATATGTTCAACATTCTTCTTGTTGCGTGACACTAAAAGACAAGTATATAAGTATTGTATTTGGAAATTGCAGGAAAACATTCTGGGGGATATACAAGCTCAAGTCTACCAAAGCGTATTCAGGGCTTCCATATGTGTACACCTTGTTCAACTGTTGTATTTGGCTACTTTATCGAGCCTCATTTGTTAAACCCCATAGCGCTTTAGTACTCACAATCAATGGTGCAGGCTTTGTTTTGGAGATATTTTATCTGCTGTCATTTCTGACTTTCGCCCCCAAGCAGGCTAAGGTAACTCATAATACCAGCAATATGTTTATTTGATGGCTACTTGATTATATAAGCCTTGTGAACAGTGCCAGTGCTTGACTAGATTCCGCGCAAGACGATAAATATATAGTTGTAATTTTTCTGACATGGATTCTTTCTGTTTACTTTGCAGGTTAAAACTGCCCGGTTAGCCATTGCAATGATGGTTGGTTTTGTCATGATGGTTGTAGTAACAATTTATGGACTGCACACATACAATGTCAGACGGTTAGTGGTTGGCACTTTAGGTGTGATCCTTTCCGTTGTTATGTATGCCTCCCCATTATCTGTCGTGGTGAGCTTTGAATCCTATGTTGTTCTTAATTGAGATTGCTACATGATAAGCGTTAAAAAGAAAAAAAAAACACATTCTATGCCCAAAAACAATTAAAAATATCTATGCCCAATATATTTTCAAAATTCGGATCTCCAGCCAAAAACAAAAGAATGCCTACCTTATGAATTCATCGTTTCATGAATGCTGATGGGTTTGTGGTTTGTAATTGCAGGGGGATGTTATCAGAACCAAAAGTGTTGAGTACATGCCGCTATTAGTCTCTCTATTCAGTACCCTAAATGCATTCGTCTGGTCTGCATACTCTGTAATGGCAAGGGATATCTTTATAGCTGTAAGTTTCTCTCTTTTCCTAGTACCGTTTTCAACAATAGTTTCATGTAGTTTTTGTCAAGGACTATGCACCTTTTTCTGACTAAATTATTCTCTTTTTTGGCAGGTGCCCAACGGCATTGGTTTCCTTTTAGGAATAACTCGGCTTGCTATTTACGTCATTTACAGAAGCTCGGAGCCTGTTTTACCTGTATGTACTGTAATTCATGGACCTCCTGCTGAAACCAAAAAGACAGATGATGCATTTGACCTACCTATCCATCTATTGGAGGTGGACCCCTCAAAAGTTGTCAAAGTGGCTGTCGTGAATCAAGTTTGATTTTATTCTCATTGATCAATAATTAACAAGATCTATACTATTCAATACTCAGAAACTTTTCAACTGCATGAGAATCAGCATTAGCAGATGAAGAGGAGGATGCCTATCTGCTTATGGAAGGGTGAAAATATAGAAAAGAGATTATCTCTTCTCTTGTCTTGATGAAGGATTATGAAGTTTTATTAGAAATGTCGAGGGAAGAGTGTACAGAATCTGTAATACACATTAACGAACTATTTCCTTCAATAAATTCTTGAAGTTTCATGGTTGTATCAATATGCAGTTCTGTATGTAATCCAATTCTAGAGATAAAATAGTCTACAGATAACTAATCAAATTGTATTAATTGATAGGGCTTCAGGAATACAATGTTTCAAAACTAAGTACTATATTAACAATATCACAGCACAACCTCACGTCCATTAAAAGTTGTAAAGCAGAACAAGAAGACCACAAAGCAATTAATGCTGACTAGATGTTCAACCCTAATGCGCGATGGATGCAGACACCGTTAATAATCAAAGATATATAAAGGAATATGGACATTAATGATAAAAATAAAAGTTAAAAGTACAGAAGCAACGAGCGACAAGGCGTACACGCTTTCTCTTTTCTTTTTTGTTTCGGGAGGCAAGAGGCATACAAACCTAAACAACGGAGAAAAGAGGAATGAAGTTCCGTACTAGAAAAAAATCTAATAGCTGAGTGTATTCTAATAATTGTGATAACATGTGTTGATAAAATGTTTAGCTTTGTGCCAAACTTGGATAGATTTTAACACTACTTAATGACATCTTATCACTATTCAAATCTTAGCCCATCCTCTTTAATGAAAGCCTATGTGGAAATTTATGGATCAGCTTTCCCTCAATTTTGTTATGGGAACTGTGGAAGGAGAGAAACAGGGGACTTTTCCAAGGAAAATCCTTGGAAAGAGCAATGCTTCTAAACAAAATTGAAGCAATCATCGTAGAAACGTTGAATTCCAGAATACATGCCCAAAACAATACACCCAAATTCTATGCAAGATGGGATGACTCCATGCTTCAGATCTGGTTTTGTCTCAGAACTCCTCAAACGATAGGTAGAGGAGGTCAAATCAGTAAACTAAACAGACCTAATTGTAAATGGTCCCCACTAGCAAGTGGATGGTTCAAGATGAACTTTGATGAAGCTTCTAGAAGGAAACCAAGGCCTTCAAGTGTGCGGTGTGATAAACTCATGTCACGGAATACCAGTCATATTTTCAAAACGACTAGAGGAAGATATAAACTAGCACTTGCATCTATAGGAGGTGCAAGGGATATGCTGATAGGTGATTTATGGATAAAAGTATAAATCAATAAACATGTATCAATGTATAGTATAATTGTGTATATATTTTTGTTATAACTTCATTGTTGTTTTGTAGAGTGAGATTTCTTTGAACAATTAGCATCGAGCTTGGATGAAACAAAGTTACACTATTGTATTTTGTGCTTTTTGTATCTCCTCTTTAAAAACCCTAATATGTGTGCATTGAAACACATTAGAAAATCCA
>MU223304.1:3836334-3853172 GCA_018584345.1 Thuja plicata
ATATATTACTAATAATAATAATCATTTTTAATACCTACTAAGTGTTGGAGATTTACCTTTGTGCAAATAGTTGACTGTATGTTTGTCATTGATGACAACATATTGTATACATCAGTGTTCTATATGTAATTATCAGTATGGATATGTTGGAGCCTTCCGTGGTTAGTTGTATGTTGTAGACATATTTATTATGCTATGTTCATATAGGCAGATTCAGTAGTGCAGTTAAAATTGAGTTATGTTGATCTGTTCACCAGCTACAGTTTCAGAAGATTGTTATTAAGAGCCGATAGTAATTTCATTGTTTCTTCAGTTGTGCCTATCTTTGGGATATGTGTGTTCAGATTCATGTTTAGTTATGAGTTCAAAATGTCTAACCAAGGGCGCTTAACATGTTTCATCTGAAGTGTGATGTTTGAGTTATTTTAGTGGAGCCGACTGTGTGAAGTGATGCATCTATTCATTTTGAGTTGCGTGGTTCTAACTATTTTGTGTGCTTAGTTTAGCCGACAAGAAAGCTATTGAAGGGATTCGTACAACTGACGTAATCATATCTTTTAAGGAATATACTTATAGTAGTTCGTTTGTGATAGCCAAGGGTGAAGAGAAAGTAGAAATAAGTCATGACAGTTGCAGACAAGAATGTCAGATGTATTGGAACAGTAAAGCTACACCATTCATCAGTTAAAGGTCTATGTGAAGAAGCAGAGAGAACATACAACTCACTATAACTGATCAAGATAATAGGTCTACGTAAACAGTTCAATATCATATATATTGCATATTTTTTGTACAGAAGGTAGTAGCCTTCATCATTTGAGCAATGTGCTCTTGGATAGTGCATCCTCACCCCTAACAGGGTTATTTGTAAAAGACTTCTAACAGGGTCTAACCTTTGACCAGGTCACTATACTTATTTCATTGTAAAGATCAACTCCCAATAGGGTTGTAAGATCTTCTAACAGGGATCATTATACTCTAGTGGAGTTCTTTGTGGGTGCTAATTCCCACCGGGGTTTTTACCTATTTTGGGTCTCCCCGTAACCAAAATTGTGGTGCTCTATTCTATGTTATCTTATTGTGTTTATGCTTAATGTTATTCTATACTTAATTGAATAAAGAATTGAATCTAGTAGATAATTGATTCACCCCCCCTATCTCAGTTATCTCTTGGGACTATTCCTAACAATTGGTATCAGAGCCAAGTGCCTTGGAGAGAAATCTTAACAGCTTAAGATAGATCAGATGACGTACTTCAGAAAAGAGAGTCCTAATTTTTATGGAGAGAATTATGTTGACTAGAAGAACAAAATGATAACACACCTTCAGTGCATTGGTTTTGATATCTATGAGGTAGCTACTCATGGAATTGATGTTCCTACTTTGAAAGATCTTGCAGAAGAAGATTCTACCGTTAAACAAAAGGAATTATTCACCCAAAAATGCAATTGCCAAAGAAGCCCTTATAAGTGCCTTATCGGACAGTGAATTTTCTGATATTAAGAAAGCAGATAAAGCCTATTCAATATGGAAGTGCCTAGAAGACATGTTTGAAGGAGAAATCCAAGAACAAAATGCGTGTAGAAAGACATGGGAGAAGATATACAACAATTTAGAGACGCTACCTGAAGAAAACATTAGAGCTTACAATCAGAGGATTAATGAAGCAGTTTCAAGAATCAGAAACAATGGTGGAGAAATTTTAGAGGAAGACATAATGGACAAATTGATGACTACAGTGACCACAGATTATGAGAGAAAGATAAACATCTTGGATGAGACTATGCAATTTTCAAAACACTTCAAAAGAGAAACCTTGATCAGCAAAATTTCAGCATTTGAGATATCAAGATTGAAGACAGAACCTAAAATTGAAATAGCCTTCAAAGCCCCAGTCCACGATAAGAAATCTTTGAGCACTTCTGGTAATATTGAGAAAGAAGAAGAGGATAAAGAACCAGAAGAACTCATTGCTATGATCGCTAAGAAAGAAAGGAAAGGAAAAGGAAAATATGAAGGACAGTTACCATTCAAATGTTTCTCATGTAACAAAGTTGGCCATTTTGCATCCAAGTGTCCTACAAGAGTCAAGAAGTTCGTAAATAGATTACAAGTCTAAATATACAAAGGAATGCTACTATGCTGAATATGGTGTGACTGATGATGATTCGGGAGAAGATGAAATTGGATTCATTGCAATTGATGATATTGAAAAAATGTTTGATGAAATAGACATTTAATATGAAAAGAAAGCACAAGAATTGGCATTAGTTTCCCAAGAAGACATCAAAACAGACTGGATCATTAACAACGGGTGTTCACATCACATGACAGGAGACAGAGATAGATTTGTACATCTGGATAAGTACAAAAGTGGCATGGTTATATTTTGAGATAACACTCCTAAACCTATCATAGGTAGAGGAGCTATCACCCTAGATGGAAAGAACAAAACAAATGATGTTCTGTATGTTGATAGTTTAAATCATAACTTACTAAGTATTGGACAGTTTCTCGATAAAGGATATCAGTTGGAATTCAAAAACAACAATTGTATAATTAATAGCAAAGAAGGAAACATGATTGCATCAGGCTCAAAGACTAAAGGTAATGTCTTTCAGCTCAACTCCAAAGTAAGTTTTTTTGTTGCAAAGGTGGATGACACTTGGTTATGGCACAAAAGACTGTTAGAGTAATAGTGCATTTGCCTTTATAATTAAATCACTTCAGTTTAATTATTAAAGCTAACTATTATTCTATTCACTTAAGCTTGTCATTTGTAGGTGCATAATAATTAATATGTTTTATTAATTATTAATTGCACAAACCTAGCTTTCTCCGGCTTTAGGGTTTCTCACCTTATATGCCACTTTTTTAATTATTGTATTTACGTTTTTGGGAAATAATATTTCTCTCTCACTCCACTGAGATTTTCCAAACCCTTGTCTCTCTCTCACAGGTTTCGATTCAGCTTCAGGTATTTTGCATGCAGGTGTTCTTGGCAAGCTGTGAAGTTGGATTTCTCAACTTCTACAAAGACTTTGTCATATCAATTTTGACAACATAGCAAAGATAACCAGTGTAAAGGCAGTAAGAGACCTTCCTAGTAGTGCAAGACCAGTTGATACTATGTGCAAGGAATGTGTGATGGGAAAGCATGTGAGGAACTCATTCAGAAGAAAACAGAAATCTATAGAGAACAAATTGGATCTAGTGCATACAGAGTTATGTGGACCTACTCAAACAATATCATACTATGGTGAAAGGTATTTTATTTCATTTGTTGATGATTTCTCCAGAATGATGTGGGTTGCGTTCTTGAAAGATAAATCTGAATCTTTTGAGAAGCTCAAAATATTCAAAGCTAAAGTTGAAAATGAGTCTGGATTAAAGATAAAGTGTCTAAGATATGATAGAGGAGTAGAATTCACCTCTAAAAAGTTTCATGAGTACTGCGAAGAACATCGAATCAAAAGATAGCTAAGTGCACCTAGAACTCCTTGGCATAATGGAATTGTAGAAAGGAGAAATAGGATCATACTTGACACAGCGTGCACTATAATTTTTGAAGTAAAAGTTGCACACACCTATTGGAGAGAAGCAGTCAATACAATAGTCTATACTATCAATAAAATTCAACTAAGGCTAGGCACAAACAAGACACCTTATGAACTTTGGTTGGGAAATGTGCCTACTATAAAATGCTTTAGAATGTTTGGAAGAAAGTATTACATCAAGATAGATGATGGTGTTGGTAAGTTTGACACTAGAAGGAATGAAGGTATTTTTCTTGGTTACTCTACTAAAAGAAAATCTTACAGATGTTTTAATTTGAGGTTGAAGAAAATCATTGAAAGTGCACATGTGAAGATATATGAGAAGTTCATGATTCAAGAGAGATACTATGATTATTCACCTATGATTGAAGATGAACCTAGACCTATGAGTAAAGAAATAGTTATTGAAGAAATGTTTGACTGTATTGATGTATCATGCAATAACCCTAAACCAAGTGAAGAGGAATCACAGATTACAGATGAGAGTGTCACACCTAAAATTCTAAAATACACATCTAGATACCATTCAAAAGAAGATATCATTGGATATCAGAGCAATAAAGTTTTGACTAGATCTAAAGAAAAAAATTTAACCGTTGATGAAGAGGTATGTTTACTTTGACAAATTGAACCCTTAAGTGTTGAAGATGCTTGTAATGATTCATATTGGCATAATGCAATGCAAGAAGAATTAGATCAGATAATTAAGAATGACACATGGGAATTGGTCCCTAGACCTTGTGACAAAAATGTGATTGGAACTAAGAACAAAATGAATGAAGATGGTACTGTGGTAAGAAACAAAGAAAGACTGGTATGTAAAGGTTATACGCAGAGAGAAGGTATTGATTACTCTGATACATTTTCCCCTATGAGTAGACTGGAAGCTATAAAGTTATTTTTAGCTTATGCAACATTCAAGAACTTTAAGGTATATCAGATGGATGTTAAGTCCGCATTTCTAAATGGTAACTTAAAGGAAGAAGTCTACATAGAACAGCCTGAAGGATTTAGTTTATCTGACAAACCTGACATGGTATACAAACTGAATAAAGCCCTCTATTGACTCAAACAGGCCCCAAGAGAATGGTATGAGAGACTTGATGGCTACTTGACAAGTATAGGATTCAAGAAAGGAGAAACAGATTGTAACTTATTCATAAGAGAGACAGATGAAGGATTATTACTTGTAGCTATTTTTGTTGATGACATTATCTTTGGTGGTAATGACAAGCTTAGTGTAGATTTCGCTAAAGAAATGTAGAGCAAGTTTGAAATGAGCACGATTGGACCTATCAAATACTTTTTGGGATTAAATGTAAAACAGCCAGACAGAGGTATATTCATAAATTAGTCTAAATATGTGAACGAGATATTGAAGACATTCAAGATGGAATATTGCAAGCTAGTAAGCACCCCTATGATAATAGGAAGCAACCTTTCTAAAGATGATGATTCTACAACAGTTGACAAAACACTATACAAGTCTATGATTGGAAAACTCATATAGCTTACTCAATCTAGACCAGATATTTCTAATGCAGTTGGCATTGTTGGAAGATTTGCAGCTGAACCAAAAAACAATTAGTTAATGGCGATAAAAAGATGCAGACTGGGTAGGTTGTGTTGATGATAGAAAGAGTACCTCAGGAGGAGTAGTATTTCTTGGAGACAGGTTGGTTACTTGGACAAGCAAGAATAAGAACTATATTTTTCAGTCAATAGCAGAAGTTGAGTATGTAGCAGCATCATTAAATTGTTCCACAATTGTTTGGATCAAACAGATAATTAAAGACTTTGGAATTCAGATTAATTATCCTATTGTTATTCATTGTGACAACACTAGCACTATCAATGTGTCAAAGAACCTTGTGATGCATGCAAAGACAAAAACACATAGAAATAAAATATCATTTTCTAAGAGAAAAAGTTGTAGAGAGAAGTGAAGTTGGATTATGTGAGCACCAAAGAATAGTTGGTAGACATATTTATGAAGCCCTTATCAAAAGATACTTTTGAGTATCTCAGGAAGAAGCTGGGAGTAATTCCCTTTCGCGAGTCTGATTAGAATTTGCAACAAGTGCATCAGTCCTTGGTGACTAATAATTGGTTGACTACTCTACTTCAGGAGTAGTACCTATTCTTATTTATATTTGGCCTCCTTTTCCATTGACGTCAAAGGGGGAGTATATAGTAAGGGGGAGCATATACCTTGGGGGAGTATACAGTCATGAAAATAAAAACACAGTAGAAAGAGATGCAGCAATTAAGAGGAACTTTTGATGAGGATATTGAGAATATTGTAAAAAGAAAGAAGATGCTTTTGGATTGATGGTTTTTTATATCATATGTTTCCATCAATGTCAAAGGGGGAGATTGTTGGAGATTTTCCTTTGTGCAATTAGTTGAGTGTATGTTTTTCATTGATGACAACATATTGTATACATCAGTGTTCTATATGTAATTATCAGTATGAATATGTTGGAGCCTTCTTTGGTTATTTGTATGTTGTAGACATATTTATTATGCTATGTTCATACATGTAGATTCATTAGTGTAGTTAAAATTGATTTATGTTGATCTGTTCACCAGCTACAATTTCAGAACATTGTTATTAAGAGTCGACAGTAATTTCATTATTTCTTCAGTTGCGCGTATCTTTGGGATATGCGTGTTCGAGTTCATGTTTAGTTATGAGTTTAGAATTTCTAACCAAGGGCGCTTAACATGTTTCATTTGAAGTGTGATGTTTGAGTTATTTTGGTGGAGCCGACTGTCTAAAGTGATGCATCTATTCATTTTGAGTTGCGTGGTTCTAACTATGTTGCGTGCTTAGTTTAGCCAACAAGAAATTTGTTGAAGGGCTTCCTATAGCCGACATAATCATATCTTTTGAGGAGGTTTCTTATAGTAGGTCATTTGTGATCACCAAGGGTGAAGAGAGAGTAGAAAGAAGTCATGATAGTTACAGAGAAGAATATCTGATGTATTGGAACAGTAAAGCTACATCACTCATCACTTAAAGATCTATGTGAAGAAGAAGAGAGAACATACAATTCCCTAGAACTTATCAGGATAGCAGTTCTACTTAAACAGTTCAATATCAGATATAGTGTATATCTATTATACATAAGGTTGTAGCCTTCATCATTCGAGCACTGTACTCTTGGACAGTGTGTCCTCACCCCTAACAGGGTTATTTGTAAAAGACTTCTAACAGGGTCTGACCTTTGACCAGGTCATTGTACTTATTGCAAATTGTAAATATCAATTCCTAACAGGGTTGTAAGACCTTCTAACAAGGATCATTATACTCTAGTGCAGTTCTTTGCGGGCACTAATTCCCACCGGGGTTTTTACCTATTTTGGGTTTCCCCGTAACCAAAATTGTGGTGTTCTATTTAGTGTTATCCTTTTGTGTTTATGCTTAATGTTATTTTGTACTTAATTGAATAAAGAATTGAATCTAGTAGACAGTTATCTCTTGGGACTATTCCTAACACTAAGTTTATCAAGATTCATTAATATATTGTTGAATTCAAAATCATTAAATCATATTACATTAGTAGTATAGTTTACACATACCTATCATTCATATGTATGAATTGTCCCACCTATACTCATTACATCTTGGTCATGCTCATAATTTGCAACATAGAGACTTTTTGAGGTGTCAGTAATCTCCATTCTACTCTAACTCAAATATACTTAACTATATAATTTCATTCCAAATTTAGCTAACTTGAATTGCCACTCCACAATGTATTGCATTATTACTTGTCTAGTATGAATTAAACATTTTATAAAATATGTTAAAATATTATCCATGAATAATACACAATGTATATATGAGTGTACTATTATACTCAACCAATACATTTTTTGACATGGACTGATATAATTTTAAAATTAGTATCATGAAGAAATAACTTGATCATGTAAATTAAAACTCCATAATTTGTGGAGAGGGGCCCTATTGGACTTAATGGGAAGTAGTACTGAGAGGGGAGGGGTGAATCAGTACCTCTAAAACTTTTAACACTTTACTCAATTCATCATTAATGATCATTTAATTCTGATTTACCAACCATTACTGTTATTCTTTCTTATGCATATATTGTTTGTTCGCAATCTTTAATAGTTTTTAATCATTCATAGAAACATTCATGAAATTGACAAACACATAACACAAGATATGGTATTTCAGAAAACTCATGTTAGGAAGTAAAAACTATGGTGGGAATGGCACCCACAAAACATCTCTATCAGCAGAATGGAAGGGAGCCAGTTAAGGCTTACAATTTGATCACTTCTGATGATCTACCCCGTTAAGATTATTAAGGTGGAGACCTATTAAGATCTACTCTGTTAAGAGCTTTAGCAATACTGATTTAAGTGTGCACTCAGTTATGAGATTTACAATAGGATGGTTAATCCCACCTTTCTTGAAAGGATTTCATTAGTGTACTACACTTGTTAGAATGAGTACAATTATTGACCTGACTGTATGCAATCTACTATTGTTGATTTACAGATCCATTAAAACCTTTACAATAATAATATCACCCTAAGTGATTGATGAATACCTTTTCTATGCTTTTCAGTAGCCTCTGTTCTATTCTTGAAAACTGATTTGAATCTATTTGTGTTCTTCTACATGAATTCTCTGTCTGGTCTTAAGTTTCTCTTTGTGGTTACTATCTTCATTGAACAACTCTCATTCTCAATGGATTGAGAACCTATTTATACATGTATTGACCTATCTTGGAATTCATGATTTACAACGTTAACTCTCAAATCCAAGGTTTACAACTCGACCTTGATCTTTAGTTTGCATGTTTTAAAATAGTAAAACTAATTAAAACAATAAAGATTACATTTCTTCCTCCGAACATTTCTTCCTCTGCACATAATTAAATCAAATAAAGAAGTTATAAATACAACTTCAGTGATTTATTTGACATGGAAAGTCAGATCCACTTTTTGTGGGATGTAACTGACTGTTGGTTTGGTTGTCAGTTTGAACTTGCAGTCTACGGTGTTCCTTGACTAAACTAATCATTGGGTTCCCTATATATTTTGGGTACCTCTCTTTGTTGTACTGTCGGGTAGCATTGTTGTTACTCATCGGGTATCGTTTACCTTTTTGTCATTGGGTAACACTTTAACAATGTTTGTCGGGTAACTTTGGCATCAGATAGTGTTGTGCCCTGTCTGTTAGTGTATACTAAGCTGATGGTGCAGATCATGTTTTCCTCTAAGTATACTAATGGAAAAATATAATGCCTTCAATCTCCCCCTTTGACATTAGTATCAAAAAACTGATATGTGCATAATACTGAAATTATTACACCATGTTTATATCCTTGTCATAATATGAATCCCGCTTACTGTGTGCATCAGTATAGTGTAGGTATATGTAAATGTATACTATCTACTCTCTGAGTGTGCATTATTTCCCCTTTCTTCCACTATATATATGATATCCTCCTTTGACTGAGGTTATGTACATATCAAATTCCCCCTTTCTTTGATACTAATGACAAAAATGTACAACTTAAAATATGCCAAAATTGTGACAAAAATGTGTAACTTACAATGTGTCAAATACATTACAATGGGTAATTTTGATATCATCCATTAGTTTCTTCCAATGTTCTCTCAACTATTCTAGGGCCATGTGTTGCAGCTCTAGTCTGGAGTGCATATCATAAATGTTGTCTAATACAAACATTTCAGGGGTGGCAATTAGTGTACTTTCCTGTGTCATATTTTGTTGCATGAGTGTAAGTGTCGGTGAGAGCTTAACTTGGAGCTCATTGGCCTCATCTCTATATTTCATCTCCACAAACTGAATGTCTTGTCTTTGTTTCCTAGCCTATATGATCAGTTGATTGTGCAATTTAAGTGCTTCTTTGGTGGTGGCTAGATTTTGTGCACTGGACTGAAGATCAGCATCTATTTTTTCTATCTTTTTGGTATACTCCTTAGTGATTTGATCTAAAGTGCACAATTTTTTAATTAAGGTAACAACTTCTCATAAAATTGGGTCAATTGTACTTATCAATTCAAATAGCTTGACCTTTTTTAGTGCAACTTCTTGGCTTATCTTCTCTGCGAGCTTGAATTCATACTTTTGTTCAAGTCTCTCTTCCATTGTCTTCTTAGCATCTATATTCTGAGATGTTATTGCATCTGTGAGTGTGACCAGTTGATCAATGATTGGAGTTTGTTGATCAATATTTATGTCTGGTACAATTTCTTGAAGTATATTTCTTGCTACTTCCAGTGTGTTGGCTTCTTTTGCCGCTCTTTTCAGCTTGTCTTGAATGACCTTTCTCTCACATAGCTTTGCATATTTTGTCAATGCTTTCAGATCTAATGTTCTTGGATCACAGACTGGAATCTCAATGATTTTATCCAGAGTTATTGGATTTTTATTCTTTCCTTTCTTCTTCTTTAATATTTGAGGGGATGCAGATGTATGAACTACCATAGCTAGTTCATGTGCTCACTTTGAATTTCTTTGGGAAGGTTGTGTTGATGATGCATCTTGTGTTTTTTTCTCTATGGGCACCTGTCGGTTATGTGAAGACATCTCTTCATTAACCTTGGGTGTTTGTGCAGAATGTGCTCTGGTTTTATTTTCAATCTCATCCTTCTTTCCTTCTTCACATTTCTTTGAAGGCTTGTCCCTTGTTTCCTTTTGAGTGTTTTCTTTATTCTGATCAGTAGATGCATTCTTCTGATCATCAGTTGCAGCTTGCTCTATAGTTGTATTTGTTGTCCCTTTGGCTTCTTCATCACCCTTGTCTTTGGGTGTTCTTGTTTCTTTCTCAGTTGATCCCTCATTTCCCTCTAGTATGTTTATTTCCTTCATTAGGATAGGCATGTTACTTTGAGTTTCTGCTTGGGCTTTGTTAGCATTGGTGTCCTGCTCATCGGTTAGTGCCTTGTCAGCAGTGACATCCTCATCCTTTTGTATGTCTTGTGCAGGGTATTGCACTATTAGGTGCATGAATGATGTGTCCTACATTTATTCATCAACAATGTCAACTATCTTATCATATGATGTCTTTAGCACTTAATGGCTTTGTTGATCCTTGAGTGTGATAAATATCACATTATCTTTCTTCTTTGGATCATTGTCAAAATCATAATGAGTGATATCTTGGATATTATCATCCAGGCTTGTATCTAAGTTAATGGGCTCATCATCACTTTCTTGATTGTCCAGAGCAATATGCTGAGGACTTGCATTATCTGTCTCCTCCTCTCTATGAGGTGTATTTGTGAGAAGTAATTTCTTCTCAACAGTTGCTGACTCTGATCCAGGAGATGTCTCCATTTTGTATCTGTCATTGAATCCAATTCTATAAACTTGCTCTCTAGTACTTTGTAAGCCCTTATTTTGGCTACACATTTACTTGGGTGTTTCTTTAGTACTTCTTGTATTTCTTCAAATTTGGATTCAGGAGGCATCAGTCTTACAAGAACTCTTTCTCTTGCTTCTCTTTCTATTTTCAAGGTATATGACCACTGTTGGTATATCCTTTTACCTAGCTCTTCAGGTATTTGATTTTAAAATTTAGGAGGGGCATACTTGTTTTTAATCATTGATTTTATTACTGCTTCCTATATTTTATTCTGATCCTCTAGATTCAGTGTATCCCACTGCCTGATCCTTTTATCAGTCATTGTGCCATGGGTAGAAATGTATTTGGCATCTTCATCTACCATTTGGTTTCTGAAGTTCTTCTTTACTACATCTAGTTCATCATCTTTGGTGTCGTCCAAGTCAGCCAGTGTGCTGATAAACCTTTTTCTCTTCTTTGGTGGTGTGGTTTTGACAGGTTGTGGTCTTGTTCTTTTTGTTGGCTGCTTCCTTATATAGGTCCTTACTTGACCTTTCTGAAGTGGTGTGGTATCGGTTGCAGCAGTTTGACTTCTTGTTATTTTCTTCTTTGCAGGAGGTGGAGAGGGAGGTGCATCCAATTTAGTAGCCTCTGTATTTGATTTCCTTTCTTCTAGTTCTTTACCAGTGTTTCCCTGTTCATCAGTTTCCTCCTATTTATCCTACTCTTCCTCTTCAGTAACTGATAGAATCTTCTTGAGATTCTTAACCATTTTATCTTTCTTGTTTATAGTCTTCTTGACTTCTAGGTCATGTTTATCTTAGATTTGGCCTCCTCATATGTATCAACCCTTGGTTGTTTCTTATCAATTGGCTCATTGAGCAGTGCCTCAATTGCACTTGTAGCTAGATCAATATTGATCTCATAGTCTAATGGTGATAACCAAGATGTTCTTGGTACAACCAGCTTGATATGTGTGAATTCTATGTCTACCATGAAACATATCTCATATTTTTGGTTTTCAACCAGTTGCTCAGGAATCCTAGTTCTTTCCATCATCTTTTCCTTGTACTCAAGGAAGTATGTAGACATTACAGACTCAAATTTGTCTCCTAGTGACTTAATCAGTTCACTAATTTGTTGGGTTACCGGTTTGGTAGAGTCCCATACAACTTTTCCTACTGAAGGAAAGTATTCTTAAAAGTAAAAAAATGTACACATAATAAGTGATCCAAACTTACATGTGTTTCTCTTTGCAGACTTGATTTTGATCATATTCTCATCCACTTGTTTAAATAGGATTTCACATAGATCCATCTGAATTCCTTTTGTAACAATCTTGTAAGCAGTGCTTACTGCTGTTGTAAAAATGTTGTTCATTCTGCTAGCCTGAAAGATTTTGTAACCAATAATACATGCACCAAATTTTAACTCTTTGTCAGTGATTGTGTTTACTTCTAGACCTCTATTGTCTCCTTCTACATTGGTGAGTTTTGTAACTACTTTCATGGATGGATGTTTGTGTGCCCTAGGCTTGTTAATTATCAGATAACCAGTGATAGCATGAAGAACATCCTTTGTTATTTTCTTGGGTTTCTCTAGCCATAGTTTGTTGTCATGCATCCTTCTCAAGACTATCCTAATCCATTATATCTTGAATTCCCTCAGGAAATGAAGGGAATTGGTTAACCCTTTGACCTCCAAGTGTTTGTGTTCTTCTTTCAATTTTCCTTCGGCATCACATAGCTTCTTAAAATCTTCATCCATTTCTAGATCACCTATTTCTGCAATCTTGCAATGAATATAAGACCTAACATCTTCTATGAGCAAAACCCTAGATGGAATTTTTGAAAATGCATCATTTTCATCGGGTTTCGATGCAATCTCTGGACAGATCTTGTATATAGGTTCTACACATGTGTTGTTATTGATTAGTTTCACCACATTCTTCTTTTCATTCTTCAACTTAACAATTCTTGATGTAGTTTCCATTGTTTTCCAAGTTCTTAGGGTTTTTCATGAAATTAGGGCTTTTCTTGACAAAATAGTAACAGAAATCTTTCAGTTTCTTTGGTACTTACTTTGATTCACAATGGTGATGAGGAATCTATTCTTTGTGTGCTGAATTGATCTACAGACTCTTCTACTTTCTGCTCTTGAATCGCTTTGATGTCTCTCTGCTTTCTCTTCAAATTACAGGTGAAAAATGAGCTTTGTCCCGTCAACTATTTATAGACTTTTTGACCTAAGTCTTTGCAATAAATGCTCAACAACTCATCAGGATGTGAAGACAGGTTTTGTCCAGAGGATATTTCAAATCATCATCAGTGAAGACATGTTTCTTTGGTTAGTTGTTAACCGTTTTGATTTTACTGACAGATATTGGTATTCTGTCACGACTACTTCTGAACTTTGCCCTTTTTACCGACGGTCGTCGGGTTACACTAGCAATTTACCATTTTTACTAGTTGACCGACAATTTCTGGTAAGTGTGAATAACTCATGATTGTGTTCACTGATGATTTTTGGTAAGTATTTACCGATGGTGTTGCATTCTTAAATTGGTACCAAGTAAAGTAGTATGCATCTTTGGTTTATGCAGATTTTGACTATCTATCAATTTATATAATAGAACTGATGTAGAATATAACTTGGTATAGTGCAATTCCATACTTACTTGTTCAGCTCAAGTGGGATTAGTGGTGTCATCGGATCCATTGGATGGGGTGTCACCATTTGTTTTGCTTGGTCCAGCTTCATCATTGCTTGAAGCTTTTATCCACATTTTGTCTCTTGCCCTCTGGATATCTTCAATGGTGTTACCATTGGGATATGTGCTTGTTTCTGTCAATCTATCTTTGCAATCTTTCTTGAGATGACCAACTTTATGATAGTGTAAGCATGCCATTCTGGGATTTGACTAGCCTCTAGAAATTTTGGTCCATGCTCTCATGCAGTTTGCAGCGATGCGACCATATCTACCACATGCTATATAGTTTGTCCAAGTGTTATAATCTCATACATATTGATTACCGATTCTTTTGGCTGATAAGGAACTTCTTTACCTTTTGTCTTCCATGCTTTTCTTTTCTTTTTCCAACATTCTTCAGATGTGTGCCCATTCATCTTTCATGTAGGACAGTATTTGTCCATGTAGATTTCCTTCTTTGGCTTTTCTATCTTGCTCTTGCATTCATAAGCCTTATGCCTTTCTTGTTACATTTATAACAAAATCCTATGAATGAAGATGTAGATGTAGATTTAGGAGTACCTTTCATTTTACCTCTGCATGTATTTGATGTGTACCCTTGCTTTCCACAGCGCTTGCATGTTTTCTTTCTTGGTCTTGGATTTTCATAGACATTCTTTGGATTTGATGATTCTTCATTTTTGGTAAATCCTATACTGCTATTGCTGATGACTCTTCGTTGTCCTTCAAGAAAGTCATCCATTCTTTTATTTCTTTCTTCAACCTTTCTGATAATTTTATTATGTTGTTGCTGAATTTGAACCTCATGCTTTAGCTTATCATTTTCTTCTCTTAGTTCACCAATAATCTATATTCTCTCAATGAGTTCCACATTTATCATGTTTGCTTCTTGACTCATAAGGATAATTTGATTTGTGAGATCATGGTGATGCTCAACATGTCTTTGAATTTCCATTTCCTTTTCCTGTAGTTTCTCTGAAATCTTCCTTCTATCATCAATAGCAAGTGTTCTTTTTGTTTCAGCTTGTCTGGCAGAACTCATCACATCAATCATTCTTACCATCTGGGTCTCTTGACTGATTTGCAACATCATTATTTGCTCTATCAGATGTTGATTGATCTCTTTTAGATTTGTGATTTTCTCTTCTGATGTATCTGATACATTACTTGAATTTGATCCTGAAGATTTAAAGAAATCTAGAATCTCTTCTTCCTGATAATCTTTTTCATTGCTCCTGGTAGCCATACCTTTTATTTCATCCAACAGCTCTCTCATATTGATTCTTGATTCTTTATACTATTCATAGAACATCTGTATCTCAAGCTTTTTGTTCTCAATATTCTTATCAAGTTTGTACTTCTCCATTGTATGATCTTTTCTCTTAAGCCTTTAAGCTTTTCAAGAAGATACTTAGCTCTGATACCAATTTTTGGACTTAATGGGAAGTAGTACTGAGAGGGGAGGGGTGAATCAGTACCTCTAAAACTTTTAACACTTTACGCAATTCGTCATTAATGATCATTTAATTCTGATTTACCAACCATTAATGTTATTCATTCTTATGCATATATTGTTTGTTCACAATCTTTAATAGGTTTTAATCATTCATAGAATCATTCATGAAATTGACAAACACATAACCCAAGATATGGTATCACAGAAAATTCCTGTTAGGAAGTAAAAGTTGCAGTGGGGATGGCACCCACAAAACTTCACTATCTGCAGAATGGAAGGGAGCTGGTTAAAGCTTACAATTTGATCACTTCTGATGATCTACCCTGTTAAGAGTATTAAGGTGGAGACTTGTTAAGATCTACTATGTTAAGAGCTTTAGCAACACTAATTTAAGTGTGCACTCAGTAATGAGATTTACAATAGGATTCTTAAGCCCACCTTTCTTAAAAGGATTTCATTAGTGTACTACACTTGTTAGAATGAGTACAAATGTTGACCTGAATGTATGCAATCTACTATTTCTGATTTACAGATCCATTAAAACCTTTACAATAATAATATCACCTTAAGTGATTGATGAATACCTTTTCTCTGCTTGTCGGTAGCCTCTGTTTTGTTCTTGAAAACTGATTTGAATCTATTTGTGTTTTTCTGCATAAATTCTCTGTCTGGTCTTTAGTTTCTCTTTGTGGCTACTATCTTCATTGAACAACTCTCATTCTCAATGGATTGAGCACCTATTTATACAAGTATTGACCTATCTTGGAATTCACAATTTACAACGTTAACTCTCAGATCCAAGGTTTACAACTTGACCTTGATCTTTAGTTTGCATGTTTTAAAATAGTAAAACTAATTAAAACAATAAAGATTATATTGCTTCCTCCGCACATAATGGATTTAAAATCAAATCAAGAAGTTATAAATACAACTTTAGTGATTTATCTGACGTGGAAAGTCAGATCCACTTTTTGCGGGATGTAACTGACTATCGGTTCTTGGTTGTCAGTTTGAACTTGCAGTCTGTCGGCATTCCTTGACTGAACTGATCGTCGGGTTCCCTGTATCTGTCGGGTGCCTCTCTTTTATGTACTGTCGGGTAGCATTGTTGTTACTCGTTGGCTATCATTTACCTTTTTGTCATCGGGTAACACTTTAACAGTGTTTGTTGGGTAACATTGGCATCAGATAGTGTTGTGCCCTGTTTGTCAGTGTATAGTAAATCGATGGTGCAGATCATGTTTTTCTCTAAGTATACTAATGGAAAAATATAATGCCTTCGGGCCCATTGTGAAGCAAAATCTAACAATGGAGATAGTAGTTTCAAGAAAAATGAACCCTTTGGTGGAACTCATGAAAATAGTCATGTCAATACTCTTCTCCGAAAAGATGTAATTAAATCTATGAAAGAAACAAATTAAGTAATGTCATGTCAACGCACCAAGCACCAATAAAGATGACTTTGTATGCAACCATCAGTCTTAATTCTTTTGGGACCTGTTGGTTCCTTTTCTTGCTGATATTGGAATACCCTTCAAGGGTTCACTCTATTTATCCCCAACACTGGTTCAGCATAAAATAGAACAACAGAAACAAGGTTTTGTAAACCTTCTGCACTTTGAGTTCCACAAACTCGGGCGGGAATACCCTTAAACAACTTTGAATAACGAAATCACTAAATTATTCAAGCTAGTTACTGGTGGAATTACAGGACATGTTAACTGTAATTTTTACTGAAATAGACCAAAACTGAAAGTAAA
>MU223304.1:3853272-3885839 GCA_018584345.1 Thuja plicata
AAACAACTCGCGACTGCGCGATGCATAATTTTGCAACTCGTCGCCTACTCGTAGGCATAATGAAACTTGACTCAAACAGCTCGCGACTGCGCGATTTACATTTCAAAACAGCTCGTCGCCTACTCGCATAACTTAAAAACTTGATATAAAACCAGCGCGACATAGCGACTAAGGATGAAAATGACTTCAAAAAGTGACTTGACTCATTTTTTGGCGGTAAAGCACAGAATTTAAAATCAAATAAGCCCGGGAAACTGACAAGACCAAGGGATTCAAAAAATTTATTTTACAGTGCCAACAGGACCAATTTGGACACTTCAACAAAAAAGCATGTCTATGTGGCACCATATTTGAGCATGTGAACTCAACCAAATTTTAAGTTAGAGTGCTCCACTATAGCGCCCTCTAACCTATCTAGTGTTCTTAGGTTTTTCATCCCAAACTTTGAAACTTTACCTTCGTATGAGCCACCTTCTATAAATTATATACTATAATTTTTAGTTTAATAAAATTATAAACAAGACTTATTAAGGAAAGCCCAAACTACATATGTGCTAATCAGCACTGAACCACAAAATGTGGTTACCAAACTCACATAACCTTAATAATACAAAGCATATATTAAAAAAATGGACCTAAAACATTCTATAATAATAAATGCAATAAAGAATGGAAAGGTTGTTTTATAATCTACGATACCAGCCATATACTCTTGGGTCTACATATGGTGACAGAATCATAGGACTACCCCGTACTCCTTGCAAGAGGCACCCAACTGACTACAAACAGTTATGAACCATAACCTATTAGTTTCTTTAGTTAATTTACACAGCTTTCAGATGTGCAAAAGTAATGAATTCAAATCTTCTATTAAAAAAATAAAATGCCTCACATTAAAATTAACGGTAACTTGTGAGGACAGAATCCAATATACTTGGCTAAAAGCATTTACCTGTACATTAGGCGACTCTATAAAATTCAAGCTTTATAAGCAGAGCAAAGCTTACCAACTTTTATTTCCCTTGCAAAGAAAGATAACTATGCTTGAATAGTGCACTTGAACATTTGCATAGAATGAGGCAAACAAACAAAACAAAATACACGCAATCAAACAGCAAAAAGAGGGGAAAGCACAAGAGATCAGAAGAAAATTGGTCATGCTGGCTACCTAAGTATTTTTTCTTGGGCAATATCAGCTATAAATTTACAGATTAGACCTGCATAACTGACCATGGTGGAGAGTTTTTGGCATGTGTTTGCGTGAATAAAAATATTACAACTGCAATTTGTTCACTTGTCTACAAAAAAATGCAAATTGGGGTGGAAGATGCTTTTCTTTTTAGTATAACATACAAAATATCTTCATTAATCTAAGAAACACTGATAATGGCATGGAATCTAAGTGTGCTGGAGTGATTAATCTTGTAGGAGGTAAAGATGGTACTTGTAAAACCTATATAGATGATGTACATACATGTAAATATGTTTTAATAAAAGAATAGTCAATGGATTTTTCTCACAATCATTAAGAGTGATCTGTAACCCACACTTTGTATCTACTCTAGAATATGCCACTTCTCACCCAGAATTGCTATATTTGTCTTTGTACTGCTGTCACTGGGCATCTGTACGTGTTGGAAATGAATCCTTCAAATATTATGAATTACATTTCTAGGTGTAGTGCATTTTTCTATAGAGCTACAGAAAAGGACTGAGAGAGAAATTAGGAAAAAGCATACCCATATCACAAGTTGACTATAGGAATTGCATCGAGCTGGTTTCCAATAACTCTGATGTGTAAAGCTAAATGCAAATTGTTCACTAGTACTTTGCCGGACATGAATTTAAAATATTAGTTATTCCTTCCTACATTTCACTGTAGATAATGATATCAAGTTGGTCTGTGCAGGGTGAAAGCCTATAAAAGGAGCTAAAATTTTCCATGCTATTTAGAGCTTCATCTTCTTACGCTGATTTGAGCCAGCTTTAGATATTTCTCTTTTAATTACTTCAAAGACAGTTTCCTATTTCGTTCAATGACTTTTCCTCTTCATCTTGTGGTGGGAATCGTTGGTATGCCATCTAGATCACTACTTTATGAAATACAATAATATGGATCATTTAGGTTTCTTAACATTTTGCTCTGCTCTTTCCAATTCAAGACATGAGATATAGGCGTATGTACGACCACGATATGAGATATAGGCATATGTACGACCACAATACAATTTGTAACTTTTTTTTTGGTTCGTCTTTAAATGAGATGGTCGTGGTTAGAATCAAATTTGGTAGATTGCATATATAAGACATATATGATTTGTACTCTATGTTAGTCAGAGAAGAATAATGGAGGCTATTGGATTTTTGCACTAATACAACTTCACTCTCAAGAGAAAGCAAATTAGTTATTTTATCTGCTGTCATTTCTGACATTTTCCCCCACGCAGGCGAAGGTAACTCATAATACCAGCTACATGATTATATAAGCGTTGTGAACAGTGCCAGTCCTTGACTAGATTCCATGCAAGACGATAACTAAATAGTTGTAATTTTTCTTACATAGATTATTTCAATATACTTTGCAGGTTAAAACAGTGCGGTTAGCCATTGCAATGGCGGTTGTTTTTCTCATGGTTGCTGCAGTTACGATTTGTGCACTGCACACCTACAATGTCAGACAGTTAGTTGTTGGCACTATAGGTGTGATCCTTTCCGTTGTTATGTATGCCTCCCCATTATCTGTAGTGGTGAGTTTTCAATCTTATCTTCTTCTTAATGCAGACTGCAATGAAAACCTTACCCAAGTGAAAATACAACTGCTACCCAAAAACAGTGTAAAAAATCTAAAATCTAATCTCTGCCAAGTTATTATAATACTGAGAAAAAATCTGTTGTCTACCCAAAAGTGAGAAACCCTGAGTTAATTATCAGATGAACTCATCGTTTCGTGAATGCTGATGGGTTTGTGGTTTGTAATTGCAGGGGGGGTGTAATCAGAACCAAACGTGTTAAGTACATGCCATTTTTTGTCTCTCTGTTCAGCACTCTGAATGCGCTTGTCTGTTCTGCATACTCTGTAATGGCCAGGGATATCTTTATAGCTGTAAGTTTCTCTCTTTTCCTAGTACCACTTTCAAGTATAGTTTCCATGTAGTTTTTGTCGAGGACTATGCACTTTTTTCTGATTAAATTACTCTTTTCGGTGTAGGTGCCCAATGGCATTGGCTTCCTCCTAGGAGTAACTCAGCTTCTTGTTTACCTCATTTGCAGAAGCTCCGAGCCTGTTTTACCTGTATCTACTGGAACTCATGAACTTCCTGAAACCAAAAATATAGATGATGCATTTGACCTGCCTATCCATATATTGGAGGTGGATCCCTCAAATGTTGTGAAAGTGGCTGCAGTGAATCAAGTTTGATTTTATTCACATTGACAAATAATTAACAATATCTATACTATTCAATATTCAGACACTGTTCATACAATTCATTTTATTCTCATTGACAAATAATTAACAATATCTATACTATTCAATGTTCAAAGGATACCTAATAGAGCGAAGAATACCTAAACCTTACAAATTTTAAAAAATTGAGTTATCAAAGCCTTAAATGAGATCTAGGGGGTTTTCAGGAACCCTTAACCTGATACGCGAGTTTTACATGGGCCCATAACCAAGAACAAAATCTGCCATAAGACAGCCAAGGGCCAACTAGCCAACATAAGAGGCACAATCTAGAGGTTTTGAAAGGCTCCCCTAACCTTAAGTATGAAACACTTTCCCTCAAGAAAATCTTCACTAGTACTATTGCACTCCACCTCAATAGGAGACAACTTACGGAGAAAAGGAAAAATGAGGAGCACACCCATCTTCTTGGCCCCAAAGAACTCCACCTCCATAGAAGTTCCCTCGAGCTTAATAAGAGACATAATCGGGATAGAGGAAACCAAAAAATCAGATGGATTCCATCACAATGAGAGGATAAGATTGAGAACAAGAAAACTAATTATCATCCACATAAAACACTCATGCCCCCACTCTAGCGTAGTCACTACAGATAAGAACCTGCTAGCACCTGAACCAAAAAAGACCAACATGAAAAAGGACACCAGCAGCAGAGAGAAGAGGAGGAAGGTGAAGAGCACAATAAATCACAATCCTTGAAAACACCCCCACCCTTTCACCACCAAAAACCATGTAGTCAAACTCCAAACACCTATTACACACCAAAATAGAAAGGATGGCAAAATTGAGCAAAGAGAGATGAAAGGGTAGGGAATGAGCATGTCAAGGTACATCCTCTCAGAACACTCACATACAACCACATCCAACATCGCTTCCGCCAAGAACCAACTAGAAACTTCTCCAAAAGACAACAACATCATGATAGGGGAGTTGTGGTATAGAGAGAAGAAAAAGATGGGGCCAAAATCATCAAAGCTACTTTTCTTAAGAAAGTCTGCTCCAACCAGAACCTCCAACTATATACCCAAGAAACCAAACACCCCTAATAACTGCTAGTGAAAAACATAGCACCCTCAAAGATCTTAGCCAAAAATAACTCCACTTCCATTGGATTCCTTACCACCACAAAAAATAGGAAGTACAGAAACCATAATAGAAAGAGAAGGGACCAGGGATTAAGGACCATAAAATACAACCCCGAAAAAAGATCACCCAACCACCCTCAATAAAGCTACAACCAAGAACTAGCCAACTCCTGCACCAAATCAAGATAGTAGGGAAGATGAAGCCCAAGACCAGGAAAGACAAGAAAAGGGAATGAGCACCATGAATCACTTCCTCAAAAAAAATCACACCTATTAACCATGAACACCAAAGCCAACAACATCCACCAAAAAATTGTACAAAGAAGAGACAACCAAAGAGAAATAGACCCCCAACATAGAGAGGGGAAAAGGAAAGGGCCAAAATCAACAAAGTCCACTCTCTTCATAAAATCAGACCCTACCAACTCCACTTGTTCTAAAAATAGGAACCAAAATTCCCTCAAACAGAGGCCTCCCAAAAACACCCATGAAGAAACCTAGCAAGTCAACACCAAAGAGTCTTCTACAACAACACCAAAAGGATGAAAACTACAAATGCTCCAAAAAACAATATCCAAAGAAAATCCCAAAGAAAGAGAGGTATCCAAAGCCACAAGGGCTTCAAACCCAAACAACTCAAACAAAATCCTCCAAAAAGTAGAATCATCATACCCCATACCACAAGGAATACTAGATTTGCATAGAAAAATATTGCCCATAAAAAGGGCAGCCCGTCAACAAAGAATTGTAGCAACTAAAGGAAAAACCCAAAATCTATGCATCCAAGACAATGAAGCTATCAAAAAAGCACCTCATAACATGAGCGCTGATCCACAAACATAGAGACTCCCGAAGCCAAGTCGCTAGTAGACGGGAGACACTACAAGACAACACAAATTGAGAAAGAAAGAAGATCCTACAAACATAAGAAATGTGGACTAAAATCCCTATTAGACTCTTCCCTGACATCACAAAATCAAAAGGCCATCGTCAAAGCCAAAACCCTAAAATAAAGAAAAATAAAGAATCATTAACAAACCCCCACCAATGATAGAAGAAGACAATAATGATCTCAGACATGGTTGTAGGGAGCACAGAGGTCTTCCTGACCTCCACATTGGATTCACCATCTCCATCATTACAACCCCCTGAAACCCTAGTAGAATTATTCCCACCTCCCTCTCCCATTTCTATTCTTTTTACATACAAGAAGGCCTAGCCATCCATTTTGTTGCTTCATCTACATTTTATAGTTTTTAACAATTCCACTCACAATGTCCTATAAATATTTTTCAATTGAAAGTAATAATTTATTTAAATTTTTCTTGTATGAAAATCACACCCTTCAAATTTTGCAATAGTACTTACATTTTGATAACCTTATTACACCAAAGGATTCAACTAGAGTTTTTTCTTATAGGCATCACTTTGAATGGCCTAAGAAAAAAAATACAAGGAAAAGAGAAATATATATGATGTAATCATAAGCGATAAGGAGGTTAATTATTTATTTCCCACTTTAGTAATGTAACTACATATTACATAGTTCTCAAATGTATGTGCTCCTTCAATGGAAACTCCCCTTAGACAAAATAAAAAAACAAAGTAGAATAGCAATGTAAAAATGTTAAAAGATTTTTTGGTGAGTTATCTTAGACAACCATGACATCCAACATTTTTTCAAGCTCTACGTGATCCTTTATAGGAACATCATGCAACTCATTCACATCAAAAATTATCAATGTACTGCATCACATGCAGACAACATGGACTTGGACATTTGAAGTATGTTGCATAAGGGTAAATTTCGGCAAATTAGCATACAAAATAATTGATACAACAATATCTATGAAGATCAACTTTGATCCTCCCCATGGAAGACTACTTTAGGCCCTGCATCTACAAGACATCCATATGAAGAGCATAAAACTAAATCTCTCACAAGGAAGGCTCTAAAACCAATGATGGAAATAACAATTCGACATTGTTCAATGCAAATCTACAACCTTTTAAAATGGTGATATAGTTCATCAAACAATATAACAAAGCCAAAACATTTGGATAGCCATGGTAACCAATGGAATGACCATTTATGAATCTAAAATAACTACAAACTAACTTAAAGATGTAATATTCTCCAATAGACGTGGTATTCTTATGTTGCTGATTTTGGATCAATTTGCTATCTTATTTTGATATTATTCTTTATTCTTTAATGTCCTAAGTTCACATAAGATAGGGTTTTTAAAAATTCCATGTAATTGAGTGTTGAAATAATTAAGAAGATTGATCAAACTATGGTTTCCCACATTAAGGCAACTTAATTTTCACATTTGTATATAATTTTCAGATTTTCATGTTGCAATTATCCAAGCCGTGTATCTCATCCTTTAATTGGTTTGTGAGATAGAGAATGATCTTAATAATCTTGGTATTAACCTTGTTTATTTAATAACATTTATCACCATTAAAATAATTATAACAAAATGACCACATATCCTAAAATATGTATAATTTGATTAATGAATCTATTAAAGGATACACACATACACATATAAATACTATCAATTTTTAGTGACACTTTTTTTCTACATTTTTCTATTAATAACCTCTACTTTGAAAAATTCTATGAACATAGAAATGAAATATCCCAATTAAAATTTCAAAACATGTATTTGTCTTGGTCTACACAGTTTAAATTTAATGTATGAAGGAAGGAATTCTAGACACAACCATTTCAAAACCAGAATTATGATTATGAGAAATGATGTATCTAAAATATCCAACAATGATAGAGCCAAGACCAAGGGACCCATATATTAAGATGTGTTTTGGTTGTTCAAGGCTTCAAAGAGACATGTAGTTTGGCTGTTGAAATCTTAAGTTTGTCTCGTGCCCATATCTACAAACAAAAGACAATTGGAAAATATGAAGCGGAATCAAATCAACACTAAATAGATTCCTAAGCTAATGCACGATTGCAACATAAGCAACAAAGATGATGCTGAGGAATTTAAATAACATTGTCAAATAAATGGTCCAAAAATAAAGAATAAAAGTGCATAAAACTGTACATATTTGAAGAATGAATTGTAGTAGTTGAAACATGGAAATAAAAAACAAAGTGGTATTTGTGAAAGATAAATTGCAGAATTTAAAAGAAGAACAAATACACAATACACAATACACAGTGATTTATCATGGTTCACCACAATAGTGGCTACGTCCATACTGAGAGCAGAAGAATTATATTAACTCAATTGTCAACATACAATGAAAAGAGGAGATTTATTTATAAGCTCATAACCAAACAACTGAAAGGACAAAGGCTGCAATAGGACAAATGTCCATTGGCCTTCCAATACTCAACAAAATCCCACCGGAATTCAATGGATATTTCATCTGATCAAGCATTCCCCTACTCTACATGCTGACCTACTTCAGCTTAACAAGTCAAGAGAAGTTCTTGCACATTCAAACTTCTCTTTGGTTACAACTTTCATGAATATATTTGTCGGATTGATTTTGGTATCAATCTTTTCAACCTTCAACCTTCCCTCTTCAACCATATCTCGAACAAAGTGAGCATGAATATCAATGTATTTTGAATGTCACTGAGATATATGATTACAAGCCATGAAGATGGCGCTGCAACTGTCACTAAATAGAACATAATTATTTTGTTGATACTTCATTTCACCAAGTAGTCGCTGCAACCAAATCATCTCCCAAGCACCTTCAAAAAGAGCCAAATACTCAGCTTCAGCCGAGGAGAAAGCAATAGAATGTTTCAGCTGTGAGGCCCAGCTAATATCAGCTCCAACAAACATGAATGTGTAACCGGTAGTAGATCTATGCTTATCCAAATCTCTGGAAAGATCTAAATCTGTGAATCCTTGTAGCTATTTATTTTTGCCACCAAAACATAAAACATAATTTGAAGTGCCTTTAAAATATCTAAGTATCCATTTAACAGCTTGCCAATGCAGCTTCCCGAGATTTCTCATGAACCTACTTACAACTCCCACCACATGGGCAATGTCAGAAAGAGTGGAAATCATAGAATACATTATGCTACCAACTGCTGAATCATAAGGAATGTTGTCCATGAATTCCTTTTCCTCTTATCTTTTTGGACACAATTCGGAAGAAAACTGAAAATGTGAAGCAAAAGGAGTAGAAACTATCTTTGCATCAGTCGTTCTAATTCTTTCCACAACTTTTTTAATGTAATCCTTTTGAGATAAAGTAATTTCTTTCTTCTTTTTGTCCCGTGTGATTGTCATACCAAGAATCTTCTTGGCTGCCCCTAAGTCCTTCATGGCAAATTTACTTGCCAAATTGGTTTTCATCTCACCAAAAATTTGAGACCTTGTGTCGGCTACCAACATGTCATCAACATATAAAAGAAGAATAATGAATTCACCATTTGGAAGTTTCTTATAATAAACACATGTATCAGTTTCACATCTTATGAATTTTTGCTCAACCATGAAGCGATCAAATTTCAGATACCACTATTGTGGGGCTTTCTTGAGCCCATACAAACTCCTTCTTAACCTACAATAAAGGTGTGCTTACCCTTTGTCAATAAAACCTTGAGGCTGCTCCATATACAGCTCTTCATCCATATCACCATGTAGAAATGCAGTCTTGACATCAAGCTGCTCCAATTCAAGATCCCACACAGCTGTGAGTCCCAAAACAATCCGGATGGTTTTCATTTTAAAAACTGGTGAGAAAATCTCTATGAAATCAATCCCTTCTTGTTGAGCGTATCCTTTTACCACTAATCAGGCTTTATAGCGACTTGTTTCTCCGCCTTCCATTTTTCAGTTTATAAACCCACTTGTTCTTAAGTGGTTTCTAATTTGGTTGTAGATGTACCAAATCCCAAGTTTGATTACCTTCCAAAAAACTCATTTCCTCATTCATAGAATTCATCCATCTATCTTTATTGCTTCTTAGACAAGTGGCCTTGTAATTGGCCAGTTCAGCTTGCTTAGAGATCAACAATTCGGGCTCTGCCTCTTCAGCGAATAATAATTCAAAGTCTGAAAATTTTGAAGTAATTTTCTTTTGTCTGGTTGATCTCCTCAATTTTGGATTAATTCTTAAATCAAGATTGTTGTTATTTTGTATCACATTCTTTGAATGACCACCAAAATCCTTTATTCTATGTTCAATTTCACTTGTATTTTTAGGGGATGCAAGAGTGAAGTGTTGCAGTCCCAAGTTATTATCTGGTAGAGACTCTAAGTGAACATTATATTCAAGAATACCATGGTTTCCAGATAAAGACTGTCATGGACCTTCATTTTCAGAAGGAAGTGATCTGTATGCAACATTTTAATTAAAAAGAGGCTATGTAGGAGGCAGAGGATTACTCTATGAACTGCAGCTTTCCTATGTTTGATGCATAGGAGGAGAGCAGAGACCTGGGATTTCTCTGAGCCGTCCACCAATGCTCAAATTGGGTGGGGTCAAGGAATCATGGCACCTACCATCCTTCATACTATAAAGTGGCAATGATGCCAATTGGGACTGCTGCGCAATCTTCCAGCTAATTGGTGGATCAAAATCCACACTATGAGCAGTGTTTCGCATTGAACATTGACCTGCATCTTGTTTGAGAGAAGGAAAATAATTATTTCAAACACCAAAGTCATGGTGTAAATGATCTTGATTGAGCTATGTGGGAGATAATGTATTCTGAAAAACCTTATTGCCAGGCTCGATTTGACTATTAGATGACAATTTTGAAAAAACACTTTTTCCACTGTCTACATTCCGAGCATTACCTTTCCTGAGGATTGAATTTGAAGAATCATTTGTATCATCATTCCACATACTATCTGTGGATTTAATTTCATCAATTGGCTCATTAAAACTAGATGACAAAGAGCTTCTCTATGGTGCTAAAAGAAAGGTGGGAGAATTATATATGTGCTGAGGATTTGTTGTGGTATAACCTTGTGAATTAGTCATGGGCTTATAATGTGAAATATCAAACAAGGGAATATAATTATTTCTATGTGTTTTCTCTGACAAAGCTGGAAATATCATCTCATTAAAAACCACATCTCGACTCCTCACAATTTTCTTCTCTATTAGATCCCACATCCGAAAACCAAACTGATCTTCTCCATAGCCCAAAAATATACATTGTTGTGATTTTGAATCAAGTTTACTCCTCTTCTCCTTGGGAACATGAACGAATACTTGACAACCAAACACTCGAATGTGAGAATAAGAAATTCTCTTTCCCAACCATTCTTCTTCCAGAATATCAAAATTCAATCAAGATGAGGGACTGAAATTGATTAAATAAATAGTGGTATTACATGCTTCTGCCCAGAATTCTTTGCCCAAACCAGCATTAGAAAGCATACATCTAGCTTTCTCAAGAATTATTCAATTCAGCCTTTTTTCTGCCCCATTTTCTTGTGGACTATACGGGACAACCTTGATTCAATGAATACCATAATATACACAAAAATTATCAAACTCCAAAGAACAGAATTCACCCCCATTATCCGTCTTTAAACATTTTATTTTATGACCACTTTGATTTTCAACAAGTGCTTTGAAAATTTTAAATTTTGAAATTACTTCATATTTACGAGACATCATGTAAATCCACACTTTCCGAGTATAGTCATCAAGAAAAGTAACAAAATATTTTGCATTTCCATAAGAAGTTACCTCTATAGGTCCAAATACATTCAAGTGTACTAGCTCCAGCAATGTTTTCTTCTTGTCATGTCCATTCTTTAAGAAGCTGACCCATTTTTGTTTTCCACAAAGTTAATGTTCGTAGAATTCCAAATCTGCAGATTTTAGGCCCGATAATTGATCATGATTGAGCTTCACTTCAAGGCCTTTCTTGTTCATATGGCCTAACCTTTGATGCCAAAGAGCTACATTTTTGCCTATGATTGTCATAGCAGCTCCCACCTCACTAAGACGCTCTAAAAGATACAAAGTACCAACTCTATTACCTTTGGAAATTACCATGGAACCTTTGGTTACCTTCCATGAATCTGCAAAGAAAAGTGTATGGCAGCCTTGTGTATGCAACTGACTAACAGAAATCAGATTTCTTTTTAGCTTTGGAATATGATGAACATCTTTGAGAAGCCATTGGCCTCCTCCTTCCAATGGAAAAACAACATCACCTTTGCCAATAATTTCACAAGAATTATTATCACCCAAATACACTTTTCCAAATTTACCTTCTTGATAATTTGTGAGCGAATCCGTGCAAGAAGTGGCATGAAAAGAAGCACCAGAATCCATGACCCAAGAATTTTTTTTTGTGTCGCTTGCAGAAAGTACTAAAATACCATCATCCTTGTCATGTGCAACATTTTCTTCGCTGTCCAAAACCCTTTCTTTTGCCTTTTTGTATTTGCGGCAATCTTTCTTAACATGACCAGCTTTACCACAAAACCAACAACCATTTTGTCTACCTCTTGACTGTGATATTCTTGCAGATTTAGACCTCTGATTATTGTTATTTCTACCTCTATTATGGCTTCTTCCCCTATTTTCAGTACTCACCATTGTTAGAGCTTCACTGTTTGAAGACTCCATATTCTTCCTTCTCATGTCTTCATTGAGAAGAGTTGCTAAAACTTCATCAAACAATAACTTTTACGTGCTTGATTTTGTAGTGCTAACAGTGGTTACAATTCCATCCTAGCTGTTTGGAAGAGAGCACAACAACAAGATAGCCTTATTCTCATCGTCTTGTTTCATGCCAATCGATTCTTCTTGGCTGATCAAAGTATTGAAATCGTTGAGATGATGTCATATTCTCATCTTTCCTCATCTTCAATTTGTACAACTTCTTCATAATGAAGACTTTATTTACTTTTGATGCCATTGCATATGTGGCTGTGAGTTTGTCCCATACATCTTTTGTCATTGCTTCATTGGCAACATTGTACAACACGTTATCATTTAAGGAGAAAATAATCATTGCTTTGGCTTTTTCATCCAGCAATTCCCAATCTTCGTTACTCATTGTTCTTGGATTCTTTGTCTTCCCTTCAATTGCGAGTGAGAGGTTCTGCTTGATCAGCAAAGATTTCATCTGGATCTTCCATATTCTGAAGTTCTTTCCAGAAAATTTTTGCACTCTTAAATCTTCCATAACTTTTGTAGAAATCTTTTATGTTTCTCAACCAACGGTTCGAACCCGCTGATACCAATTGTGAAAGAGAAATTGTAGAAGTTAAAAGAAGAACAAATACACAATACACAATACACAATGATTTATCATAGTTCACCACAATAGTGGCTACGTCCACATTGAGAGCAGAAGAATTATATTAATTCAATCGTCAATATACAATGAAAAGAAGAGCTTTATTTATAAGCTCCTAACCAAATAGCTGAAAGGACAAAGGCTACAACAGGACAAATGTTTGTTGACCTTCCAATACTCAACAGTATTATCAAAAAAAATCACATTCACAGTTAAGACCTAATTTATCTTCCAACGTAACAAAATTGACCCGCAACTTGAAGCAATGAGGGAAAACAAAATTCATGCACAAGGAGGCAATCTCAAACAAAATCAGATATGGCATTAAAGGAACCCTTTAAATTTATTCTTAAGTATATGAAAATATGTGCGTGTTACATACAAATTTCATGGGAATTAGATAGGTTACCATATCAGAATCTTTTGGCTTCTTTTGCACGATTGATTATTTTATTCTTGATTTCTAATCTGCATACAGATATTAGGTCTCTCTTGTTAATTTGTCATTTAGTTGTTTTCCTCTCATGTGTCTAAAAGGCATACAGCTGAGAAAAATGTTAAAAAAATACAACAATATCATGCTGCTACCACCCTAATAGTTATAAAAATTATTTATATTTTTCCTAGTCAATACGAGATCAATTTGTTTGTGCAACTCTGTTATTCATCATTTATGAATAGTGGAAGTGGTGAGCTATTCTATTTCTTTCCACTGTTTCGAATCCAACGTTTCTATTTTTCAACTTCACTTGCCATTAAAAAACTGTTGCCATTTTCATACCTAATTTTAACAATTATCCTTAGCTGGGACATTCAGATAATATTGATTTTTTCCCACTTTCTATGAGGGTAACTTGTTGAATCCAAGTAGATTCTCGTGCTTGTTTTTAAGCCTATTTCTTTTTGAACATTTTTTCTATTGAATAGCAAATATTATTTGTAAAATTTGTTCTTATTATTTTTTAAGCTGCGTGAACGCATTTAACAAAGATTGATTCCTTGTTTGAAATTTTAAAAAACATTAAAACTTTACTAAAAAGGCTTTATTTAGTAATCAAAATAAATATATTAAAAGATTGGAAATCAATAGTTTTTTTTAATGAATAGTGCATTTTCAATTAATAAAATATCAAAGTTACATATCCACAAAAAAGGGGCCGAGAGACATAAGAATCACCCCGCAAAGTTCACACGGCCAAGCTAGAAACAAAGCACAACTATTCATTAAAAAAAATAGGCATATAGCCATTATGCAGCAAGAGCAGTGGCAAAAGGAGGAGGATCTTTATCATCAGAACCCCACACATTATTGGGGTTAACAAGAGGGTCGGGAAGCGACCAACCATCATCTTCAGCTTCTTTTTCTTTCTCTTCCGCCCTAGGCAGTGAAATGGCCAAAGCCAGGCGGGGAAACTTCGAGGAGATGGCAGGAGGCCAAGCAGAGCCACGATGAGAACCAAGAGCATCAGGAGGGGCCGACTGAGCCGGAGCTGAAGACCACCCAGAAGAACGGCGAGGTGGAGAAGTCGAGCAGCGCCGCCATTCATCGCCACAACCTCTCAGAGAGTGGTGGCGGGGTGTCTGCGAACGCGGGTTGCATGAACGGCACGCCAAAGAGCTGTGCCTGCAGCGTTTGCCTCTAGGAGGAGTACCTTCAAAAAAAATGGCATAAGGAGGAACCCATGCAATAATACAAGTAGCATTGCCCCAATGATTGAGAAGCTCCTGCAGGTGAGCCACTTTGAGAGCCACTTTATTGGCCTGAACTTGAATCTGCATCATAACATTATTACAAATGCAAGCTTTGTTATACAGAGAAACATTCGTATCAAGAAAGATGTGAGAAAAAATAACAACATTCCTATCTTTCCATAGTGCGAACAAAATCTCCATCTTGAAAGTATGCCAAATCTGGGTAAACTTGGAGGGAAGTCTAGGGAAATCTCCTAAGACAATCATGTCCCAAGAGAAAGGCTCAGGCTGAAAAGGTTTGAAGAAATCATGAATCCACTGCCAATACTGTTGAGCTCTCCTACAAAACCAGAAGATGTGCAAAAAAGATTCAGGGTGACCACAGAAGAGACAACGAGGGTCTTGAACACCTAGATGTTTGAGCCTATGGCCAACTGGGAGCCCTTGATAAAGCAGACACCATGCAAAAAGAGCCATCTTAGGCTCCATAATGGAAGCCCAGATGGTTTGAAAGTGAGAGCTCTAGTGAGATGTGGAGGAATGAATATGCCATCTCTGATTAAGGGTATCCACCATCGGCAGAAGAGGAGATAACCACCTATAGCCTAGCCTTGGCTTATAATTGTTGAAAGGCATGGCAAGATACCATTCCAATCCTTCCACCAAGGCCTGATAGATTGAATGCCAATTTTATGAAGCAAGTTGGCAGGAATCTCAAATACCAAAAGATCAAAATTCTGACGATCAAAGACCCATATAGAGGCTCTAGAGAAGAGGTCCTTGGGAGTCCGGATGCCACATTTGAAAAAATGCAGAGCACTAGCCCCTTGAGTCTTCGCCAAAGGGATGCCTTGAATAGAAAAAAATGGAGACCACCAGAGGCTCTGCTGATTGAAAGAAAGACCATTGTGAAAGGCATCACCATCCCATCAGAACCAAGGCTTAAAAGCTTTCCAAGCTTCCCAAATGCTCTTGATGATGAAGGTACCCTGAATTTGAATAGGTTCTTTTATAGTGAGTAAGGTCTAGAGACCAATACCCTTCCAAGCTGGCCTGTGAACTGGGAAACCCAAAGAGATGCAATACCAGACAAGAATTTTCCAGGCCTCATTACCAGTAAGAGCACAAATAATCCAATTCGCACAGAGAGCATGCCCCTGCCTCTGAGTGGAGAGAAGGCTAAGGCCGCCCGAGTCATGAGGAAGGAACCAGAACTCCCAGGCAACCCTATGAAAACCATGGCCGTCAGCACCAGAGGTCCAAAGAAAATCTTAGAGAAAATGCTCCACCTTGAGGTAAGAAGCCTTTGAGGGAGCCCAACAAGAGGAGTAGTAGCCAAAACTTTGGAATAAATCTGAAACTTTCCAGCAAGGGAAAGAGGCTTACAGATCCAATATTGTATCTTTTTTTCAATCTTGGTAATCACATCATTTCATAAATCTACAGAGGAGCCATGGAAAGAAAAGGGAATGCCTAGGAACCGAAAGACTTCTCCATGCTGAACCCATTTCCAGCAAAAATTGTTCAGCCAGGTAGGGGCTGGAAGAAATGACTGTCTGAAACAAAGGGTTTTAGACCATTGAATAGTAGATCCAGAGACTTGACAAAAGGTGTCCAGGCAGTGAAAGGCATTGGAAATGTTCTCCTCATCCTCAATAAGAGTGAGAAAGGAGTCATCAGCAAAGTGGCCATTAACAAGCTGGGAAGAGGAATTGGGAAGGGAAATGCCATGAACTAAACTAGAGGAGACAGAGTTGGCAAGCAAGTACCCGAAGCCTTTAGCAGCAAGCACATATAAAGTAGCAGCTAGCGGACAACCTTGCTGGATGGATCAAAAAAGCCCAAAAGTATCAGATTGGGACCCATTGATGGTAATGCAAGTAGAGGAATCGCCAAAAAGTATTTCAAGAGACTGCAAAAAGTGAGGACCAAACCCAAGAGCTTGAAGCATAGCAAGAATAAAGGGCCATTCAATGCGGTCATAGGCTTTAGCAAAATCAATTTTGAGAAACACGGTAGCCTGCTTAGAATGGTGAGCCCATTCCATCCCTTCCTAGACAGCAATAATGTTGTCAAGAATATACCTGGACTTAATAAAACTAGTTTTCTCAGGGCGGACAATAAGAGGAAGGAGATGTCTAATTTTAAGAGCTAATGCTTTGGCAATTATCTTGTAGGAGACGTTCAACAAGGTGATGGGCCTCTAATTGTAGATAACCTCTGGATCACCAAACTTAGGTATGAATTTTATATTTCCTTTATTAATTAAAGTGGCCAAACTTTTATTGTGAAAGGCCTTGAGATAGACTTTGTGCAGATCAGGACCAACAACATCCAAAAGATTTTTGTAGAACTTGCAGGGGAAGCCATCGCATCCTAGAGATTTATCATTGGCCATAGAGAAAGCTGCTTCTTTGAGGTCAGAGATGGTAAGAAATTGCTCACAAAAGGCACGCTGCTTGACCACTAGGTGGTTTGGAGTAACAGCAATACAAGCCTTCAGAGCCTCTTCCTATGCCATAAAATTACCCTGTGAAGCAAACACTTGTTCATAATGCTGAACAAAAGCTTGGAGAATGGTTGGAAGCTCTGTAAGAGTGTTAGATCCTTGCTTAATCTTTTGAATACCAACATTGGTATGATGGGCTTTGAGAGCATGAAAAAAATCCTTAGAGGCTTTATCACCCACCTCCAACCAGTGGAGGCAAGCTTTGATTTGAGCTCCACAAGCAACATAGGCATCTGCAATCTATTTCTCATGGCAGAGTTGGGCCAGCTCAAGCTGGAGAGTAGAATCAAAGGGATTCAATGCAAGCAAATCAGAAGCATTGCGAAGAGCCTTAGTGTTATCTTTGTAAGCACGCTTTCTGTAACAAGCTAACTACAGGCCATAAATGCAAAGAAATCTAGCAGTGTGGGTAATGGCATCATTCCACCATTGAATCCAACCAAGATGAGTGTGGGGTCGAGGCTCTAAATTCCAGACTTGAAGAATGTGAGTAATAGTGGAGGTATGCATCAGCATAGACGTGTTGAGATAAAACTACGTTTGGGCAGCCCTTTTGGCAGAAAATTGCCAAGTGATGGAGAAATAAATGGGGAAGTGGTCTGACAAGGTAACATCTATCAGAGGAATGATAGGTAGACCTCGATCTTTAGAAAAAGAGAAAAAATATTGAGCCATTATCATAGCATGATCTAGCCTCTTAAATATACGGTCAGAGCCAGCTCTAAAATTGGACCAAGTATGCCAAACCCCACCCTACTGGTGGAAGTTAGCATTGGGATCAAAAAGGCCCAATTTATTTTGCATGTGATACCAAGCTTCTCTCTCTCTAGCTGTCCAGCAAAAAGGCATAATTCCTTCCTTGTCAGAGGCTAGCTCAACCATATTAAAATCCCTACACATAACCCAAGTGGCAGGAGGTAGATTGTCTGCCAGCCAGCGCCAAAGTTGAGATCTTTTGACATCATTGGGGGGGTAAACATTAATGACACCAAAAGAATGATTATGAAAAGAAAGAAAAATCTAGGTGACATGCTGCATCAGATTAGAACCATGAGCAATAACAGAATAATGAAGGTGAGGTGTCAGAATAGTAATAACACCACCTTTACCAGTTTCATGCTAAGAAGAAAAAACAATGTCATCCAGCCATATGACACAACAGGTAGAGTTAAGAAGAAACCCAGAGATCTTATCCTCCTATAAACATAACACGTCCAGACTGTGAAGTCTATAGTGGGTATCCCACACATAGTACTTTCTGGAGAGGTCAGTTAGACCTTGCACATTCCATGACAAAAAAATCATAAAAACTCTTGCATGGATTCCTCATCCCCAAGATAGGAGAAGCTATTTTGCAAGAAGGTTGGTACAGAGCCAAAGCTGGGGAGTAATTCTCCAGAAGAATTAAACTTCCTTTTATTTGGGTCATTCGTGTGTCCATCAGGACTACAATACTGACACAAAGACCGGGAGAAAACTGAAGAGTCCACTGGCAGTGCGAACACCACTTCTGGAGTGGAAGGCTTCGCGGTAGGGCTTTTCCCCTGAATAACAGGGTTTGAAACAAGCAGCGATGGAAAATCACTGGAAGAAGGAGATTTTCCAGCCGAAGGTTCCAAAGGCGATACCATAGCGGAAGTATCTTGTGACATCTTGGAGCTTGAGGTATTCCTACCTTTTCGTGAAACTGTAGTCCATTCTTCTTTTTTTATGGCTTCCGTATTTTTGGTCGGTGCTTCCTTTGGCAGTGGCTTAACTTGAGGGGTAGCTAACGGGAAATCCTTAATATTGTGTTCTACCGATTGACACTGATAGCAAGTGTTGGGCAGGTTCAAATAGAGCACTTTTTGAGAAATGGTGAGGGCACCAATCTGGATTTCAACAGTGTCTTTGAGGTCCCTAGAAAGGTCGACCTCAACACAGACACACTTTTGGGGACGGGCATTGAAAAATTTGTCATGTTCCATGACAATGACCTTACCAAAGGTTTTAGCAATGGACTCAATGAATGGCCAGCATGGCAAGGGGAAACTAGGAAATTTGACCCAAACATGAACCCTAAGTTTTTTATCGTCCGAGATGGTGAAGTCTTGAGACCATCTCTGGAAAACAAGTAGGGAAGACCTAACAATCCAGGGTCCACAGTTAAAAACCGCTTCCGCCTGAGAAGGGTTAGAAAAATAGAAAAGAAAAAAACCTTTGGTAAGGTTTTGCACACCATCAAGGTGGACCCTATGAGGGGTCCAGCTCTTGTTAACCCAATCTTTGAGGATACTTTCAGGAGGAGTACGACCCACAAAATATCCAATCAGAGTATGCTTTTCTAACCATTCACATGCAGAATCAAATTCTTGCAGATTAAGAACAATATTAGGGTTACCTTGTGAAAGACCTTCGGGACGAACTTGCGAGGACGTTTGTTCAGAGGAGGCACCATGGCTTTCTGAAGCTTCAACTCGCGCACCAACAACAACTGCTGGGCTGAAGTTGGCCGGAGCCATACTAAAAGCTAACCCTAATGCAAAAATCATGTAGTAGATGTGGTATGACAGATGGAAAGCTCAGAGCAAAGACACAAATAGGATGCCATATGCATGAAACCCTAGTAGTGTGATTCTGGACTAAATTTTTTAATTATTCAAAAAAAATTAATAGTTTGAAAATCATTCAGTTGAAATAAAAAAGTTATGAATTTAGGCTCATTATTTTTATATCAATATTCAAAACCATCCATATATACATAATTTTGCATACACATATACAAAATAATCAATGATTTTAAAATTCTCTTCTTTATAATCATCTACAAAAATATTTATTATTTTTATATATTCAAATATTTCTTCACATACCAATTTAAGTGGCTTATTGTTCACATAATTATAAATTTTATAATGTTTAATGGGCCTTTCAGTTTTTTCAAGAGTAAAATGATTAGCTCAAGAGCTGTGTGGATTTTGCTTCCTTTTCTATTCTTATTTATTGGTATAAAATCTCATTTTTTTTTTACTTTTAATGGACTTCATCAATAATATCTTATTTTTCTTAATTTTATATTCCATAATAGAAAGTTTGAGTAGATTGATTAAGCACCAAAGAGTTTTGGACTATATCTGTATTTTTTAGTTGGTCTCAAACTACTAGTATATGTGCCTTGTGTTTGTAGATGATAGAACTTTGATAGGTGAGCATACTAAAATTTATGAGGCAACCAAGTTAAAGAAAACTTTGGATATTGATTTGGCTACTTTAGAGCAATGGATTAATAAAGGTAAGGAAACTATTTTTATCTTTATAAGTCTTATTTCTATTTTGTAAACAATTGCATAAATGTTTTACTTTACTATAGGATATCTTCTTTTGAATTATTTGGAGATTGACTGTATCTATTGATAAACCTAGTAAAGAGAATTAAAAGAATATTTTAGGTAGATTTTGAATGTGGATTACTTATTGAACATTTAGAAGATTATTTTTCATAACAAAATTGATGTTTCCAAATATGTATTACATATCCTTCTTATATATATTTTCCCGCTTCTCTTTGTTTTTATGGATAAGGGGCCGAAGCCGAGAAGATATTTATTAAATATAATAAAATTACATCCTTCCTAGTTCAAGAGCATACCAGGAGGAAAGAACCAGCAAGAAAACCTCTAGTCATAGGCAATCAACCTATAACTAAAGAAAATTTACATCAAAAAGGATATTGACAATACCAAATCCAAAAATACATTATGGGAATCCTCCAAAATCCCCATCCTCGAAATCAATCTAATGTGTCATCAACTAAAATCTTGGATGCCCTACCTCTGCTTGTTAATCCCCTCCACTATCATTCCCTTTACCAATGGTCATTTTTATTCCACTCCTAAGCTTAAATTTTTATGTGTGCAGTTTAAATGATGCTTTCAAGCTTGCTCTAACTATAGCACAAATCATTAACATATCTGTCAAAAGGATTAAAGAAACCCTCTATTATTTATCTCCATCTTGCCTAGGGGTCTTATGTGTTGATCAGTAATCAATATTGTTTTTTGATTCCAAGGTCACCAAAGATCCTTTCTCGTTTGAGTCTGAGAATATTGAAATACACATAATTGCCTAAGTCAAAAGGAGAAAGATCCTATGATGTTGGAGTCCTCGTGGACCACATAACCCACATCTACCTTATCGACTCATATTTTCTCCAAACCACTATTACAAAATGATTGGCATCTACTAATACTATAAACTAAGAATAGCACTAACATCTCAGCTCGCCAATTATAAAAAGGTTCAGCAGAAACTTAGCTGAGTGAACTAATCCTAGGATGAAGAGGAACTATCTTCAAACCTCTTAGCAGAGGCTAATGCTAAGGTACAAATGTACCTAAGGGAAATACTTGATGCTTCCTATTTAGCCAGCTCATCTACAAAGGAATTGCCTTCATGGTATATATGATTGACCATTGTCAATTCAAACTTGTCTATCAAATTTAAAATAACCTCTAGCATTGCATGTAGTCGCCACTTTGGAGTGGCTTTAGTTCTAACTACATTCAGTGTGACCATGGAGTTTCCTTCAATTTATAATTTATCCAACCCCAATTCTAGAGAAATGGAGAGACCAAATAGGAGAGATTCAAATTCTATAATTTTATTGGTGTCAATTTCGAGTGGTTTTGTAATTTTTGCTATGACCACAACCTGACAGGAATGAATTATGCACCTATCCCTTGATGGCCTTGGTTTTACCTTTGATGCCCCATCAAAATTCATCTTGAACCAGCCTTGGGAAGGAGCGGTCCATTGATAGATAGCTCTAATTCTTGCATTTTCTTTAGTGCCTCTTCCTAATACTTATGGAGTTTTTAATCGATACCAAATTTTCAACATTTTTTTATCCTAGCTAGTATAAAACTTGTGTTGAGCACTTTGAGTTTGATTGAAAGAGTTCATTAGTTCAACTATGGCCGCCTCAATTTTATTAACGATGGAATCTTTGTCCATTCTTTTTTCTTGGAAGATCCTTCTATTCCTTTCTTTCCATAACTCAAAAATCATAATTGAAGGTGATATAGTCCACAAGTTTTCACAAAGACATTCAAGTTGAAAAGAAGAGGCCATGACTTAAAGAGGGATAAGATGTCACATGGGAGTATAGTTAACCAACCTAATTTGGTACAAAGTCATTGCCACCATGTTGTTGCAAAGGGGCACATGATAAAATAAGATGATTTACATCTTCCTCATTGTTGTGACATAGAGAGAATATAGAAGGGCCATGAAAACCAAGCTTTTTGAACCAATCTATAGTGAGAATTCAGCCCTATAAAGCTGCTCAAGAAAATAAACCTTCCTTTGGTAGGCCCACCTTGTTCCAGCACATGTGGTCTGGCAATTGTGGCTAAGGATGATGTTATTTTCCTGAGATAATTCTATATCCATACTTTACATTATACTCCCTAGATTTGGATCCATTCCAAATCAATTCATCCTTCCCCTATTTTAGCAAGAAGAATTTGTCTTTTAAGATTGCTTTAAGTTAGTCCAAGTCCTCAAGGTCCAAATCTAACTCTATAAATTATTTCCACTGTCATGTACCTACTAATGAGCTCCCCAAGGAAGGGGAGATCCAATCCTTGACCAACATCCCCCACTTTTATGATTAAATTTTGTTGATTCTATCTAAATCAATTAGATTGTTGATTCTCGGATACCCTCCCTAGGATTCCACCCAAAAGTGAGCTCTACTACCATCTTTAATCTTCCAAGTGATTTGTTCTTTGATTATGCCCCTACATTTCGAGATGAAGTTCAATATCCTAGATCCCCTAGGAAGTTATCTCTCTCTTAATGACTCTTCCTTATTTAAATTAGAAAATTATTTTCCTCAAATTATCCTAACCCATTTTAGGTTTTATTCTTTGTGAATTCTCCAAAATAACTTTTCCCCAAAGTCTTGATTTTGAAAGAGTTGATTCCTTATACTTGTCCATCCTACAGTAATTGGTTTGTATAGATTTGATCCTTTACTATAAGGGAAAATTTCCTTTTGGTGTCTCTACCTTTCCAAAACAAAATTCTAATTTTCTTCACAATATACATATAACAAACCATTGGTAATGCAATACAAGACATAAGATAGATGGGGATAGTTGCCAAGGTGGCTTTGATCATTATGATTCTACCTGCCCAGGAAAGCCAATTTGATTTCTATGACTCCATCCTTTTGTCCATCTGTTTGTCAATAGGTTTCCAACCTGTTGTTGTTCTCAGAGCTGTATCAATTGGGATTCCTAAATAAGAGCATGGGAGTGTGCCTTCCTTGAGTCCCAAAGATTTTAACATATGTTGCTGAGGGTTTTTTTGGTATGAAGAAATAAGATCAAATATTTTTCTTTATTCATAGCTTAACCAGAGGCTAAATCATAATTAGCCAATAGTTTTGTAATTTGAATAGCCTCCCCAATGGAACCTTTCCCAAATAACATTGTTTCATCTGCAAATTGTTGATGTGTGACTGCATTCACTAATGAGGTAATTTCAACTCCACTAAGAATGCCCTGGTTCTTAAGACTAATGATTCTATACCCTAAGTCTTCCACCAATATGATGAACACAAATGGGATAAGGGGTCCCCTTACCTTATCCCATTGGTGCTTTCAAAGTAACCATGAGGAGATCCATTGATAAGGATTAACAATCTGGGAGTTGATATGCAGTAAAAGATTAAGTTTATCCACGCTTTTGAGAAGCCAAATTTTTTCATACATTTAGCAAGGAATCTCCAATCCACCTTGTCATAAAAATTTTTAATGTCTAGTTTAATAATTAAACTATATTGTTTATTTCTTTGAATCAAGTGGATGGCTTCTCAAGCAATGATTATGCCATCTAGGATTGATCTCCCTGGAACAAAGCCAGTTTTTTCTTCCCCAATAATTTTTACCAAGAGTTTTTTTAATCTATTAGCTAAGGCTTTGGCTAGCGATTTATAAATAGTATTACAAAGAGAAATTGGCCTAAATTCATCCATATTATTAGCTTGATCTTTTTTAGGGACAAGAGAAATAAAGGTATTGTTGATTTTATTTAAGAATCTACCTGAAGATTGAGCATCTTCAAGGGTCGTAGTGAGCTCTTTACCCAACATAGGCTAGCAATGCAAGAAGAAGCCTAAGGAGAATCCATCTGGGCCTGGAGCTTTATCAGGATCCATTTGACAAAGAGTCTTAAAAATCTCTTCCTTAGAGAACTTGTCCATAAGAATTTGATTATCCGCATGAGATATAAGCCTAGGAATTTCCTCCAACATTACATTCTAAGCATGAAGATGTGTGTGTGAGATTACACCTTCATGAAATTAGGACCAATAACAACAACTCTATGAAAAAAAAATTCTATTTAATCTAAGAATTGAAGTTAAATCCATGACATCTCATGGTTCTCTATCTAAGCTTTGTTAAGAGAGATCTCATCCTTAATCTCTCTCAAAGACAATCCTAGAATGAGAATAAAATAATAAACATGCTCTAATCTAGCTCAAATGCTCAAAGATATGTGTGCTTTCTATTCAAATGCTCATGGTTCATGCTATGAAATCAACAAATGCTTCTAAAAATGATACTCTAGAAATGCTATGCAAATGCTGAAATACTATCAAAAGTTGTCAAATGCTGACCAAATGCCTATAATAAGGATGCTTTGCTCTTGAATTTCTTGGATCCCAAATACAAAGAAAATGGCTTATATTTATAGCAATTTCCCAAGGGTAGGGGTAGAGTGAATTGATCATGGTCAAGCCTTGGTTGAGTAAAAAGCTTTGAGGTGTTTTCAAATGGAGGGAAAATTAAGTGGTTGTCCTCAAAGAAATTAGGAATTATTTAATTCGATCATTTAATTAATTTATCTATGTAAGGGTGAATGAGTTGAATTTGATTTTTTTTATTTAAACTATACAATTAATTGATCAAAACCAATTGCATAATTTGATTGATCCCTTTTAGGCTTGAATTTAATTATTTGATTTCATGATTATTTAATCCTTTGATTTAATTTGATTTTTGTCCACTTTTCTTGATAAATGTCCATTTTATTTGTTTTTGATCCATTTTAATGCATTTTGATGAGATTTGGGGCAATTGGCTAAGATTTATAAATTTGATGTCTAAGATACACCTGGTCAAATTTAGGTGTCTACAAATGCCCCTCTTTGAATTGATGTGTGAAGTGCATTGATTCAAAGAAAAATTGATGTCCTAATCATTGATCTGATACTGATTGCTGATGCAAAATCTGATATGATGATGTGATGTGAAACCTGATGCGAAAATGGATGCAGAACTTGAAGCAAAACTTGATGTGAAACCCTAATGCAGAACTTGATGTGAAACCCTGATGCAAAACTCGATGAAGAATATCCCACTGATAAAGTTTGAAATTTTAATACCCCAAATTTGATACAAGATATGATGCAGAATCCCTATTTGATGATATGATGATGCCCCCTCAGAAATGAAAGCATTTTGATACTTAGATGCAAAATATTTGATGAAATTGATGAAGAATAGATCCAAGATGGTTTCATTTCTGATAAACATTGATGATGATCCTGGAAACAAAACATGCCCTAGCGTGAAGAAAATTTTGATGATAACAGCTATGATTGAGAAAATGTATTATTGTTGGAGATAAGTAGATGATGTTTGCATATCACTTGATGTCAGTCAGAATCACTTGGTTGATGTTGTATTGATGTCAATCGGATAGGTAGGTTGATGGATTGATTAGATAAACTGATAATTCAATCTCAAGATCTAGAGAGACAAACAAATGGATTGATTTTTCCTTCCTCAAGATCTAGAGTTAGGAAATTTGATGCGCTCAAGATGAGCAAATGGATGATCGAATAAATGATTGACGCTAGATGATCAATTGGATGATTTGACTGATTCATATTTGATTGGATTGGATGGGAAGATTGATGGTGGGAGGCTGATAGATAGGGGCCTTTGATATGATTCAGGTGTAGATATAGGTATAGGTGATCTACAAAATTAGGTTTCTCCTAGTTGATAAGATGATGAGGTTGCTCCTGGGTGAGCAGATGTAGATTGATGATATTATTGATGTAGCACTTGTAAATTTGATGGATCAGATATTTGAGGACATTTATTAAGACTTCGATGATGTAATCATGTTTAACTTCCACCCCCTTGAACTTGGAAAGATACTTAAAATAGTGCAATTATTCTATCATGAAAATGCAATGCAACTAATTGTCCTTGAGGTTTGCGAAAGAAATCCAAATAGAGATATATTTTCATCATTGAGCATTGTGGAACTAGGAGTTGATACAATCCTTACTGGTGCCACTGCGACCATAAGAATATGAATATGACTTTCATCTCATTTGGTAACCCCTTCTGCAAAACCAAGTACAACCCTCACTAGTTGAATGACCAACTATGGGAGTATGAATATCGGTTTGATTGGATTCAATGTTGCAAGTGGATGTTGGTATTAAGGTATTAGAAATATAACTAGCCAAGGTATCCTATTGTGTGAACAAACAAAGGTTAACTTTCCTTCCTATATGAATGTCCTCGATGGTACTTTGATGACCATTTCATTAGACTAATTCACACAAGCTAAAAAGTTTTCCTCAAGACAGTCTAAGAGAAGCTTAATAAAACATCATGTCCCCATCATCACCAATCTAGTTGAAACATCATTGATTAGCTAAAAATAACATGACTTGAAAAGGGTCAATGAAAAACTCATCAAAAATTTCCAAGTGTTTGTGAAATGTATCAAGATTTCCAGACTGTCTGATCATTTAGGGTTTGTCAATTTTTAATCCTGATAAAATAAGTTAATGAAACTCAAGGATCATGTTATGTGATCAAACTATTTAAGGTTGAACAATGATATCTATCAAAGGTTCCAAAAAATCTCTCCTCAGAATCTGAAAATCTGCCTTTGATGTGTGACCAAGATATTGCACTATTGAATCCGTTTGGTACCAAAAATCCATGATCCGTGCCCCCAAGTGATAAGCGTGATCAAAATGAAACCTAGGGCAACTGAACCTAGAATGCGACAAAATGCAGCTCTAAGAATTTATTAGGATTATGTACAAATGATGGATGCAATGAGGATATGGACAAATGAGAAGATGAAACGCAATATCTACAAAATGTGACTAGGAAAGACCTAAAGGACAAAAGGCACCTATTTCTAGGTTTTCACATTTTGGGATTATTTCTCTCTTTTCTATTCTTTTTTTTTGCTACCAAGGAACCTATTGCTAGGTTTTCACCAAGGGACTTTTGTCTCTTTTTTCAAATTTTTTGATTTTTATCTTTTTGAATGTTTTTGGCTTTTAAACTTTCTGATTTTTTTTGTATTTTGATCTTTTCTCATTTTTTTGGTATTTTTGAATTTGTCCATGTACAAAGGTGATGCTAAATCATCTGATACACTCAATTTATACTCTTTCCTGTGATACTCTTTCTTCTGAATTAGGTGTGAAACCTCTTAAGATGAATGCTATTGATAGGTTCTTGCAATTCATCTCCATCACAATCGGCCAATTTGTAGGTCCCCGTTCCAAAAGAAGAAACAATAACAAAAGGGCCTAGCCAATTTGCTTCCCACTTTCCTTTCTTTTCTCTATCAACCTAATTTTTTGGATTTTCTCTTAATACTAGATCTCCCACTTGAAAGGTTCTTGGTTTAATATGCTTTTTATAGTTCCTTGAAATTCGATTCTTATACACTTTCAAATGATTATACACTTGATTTTGGTGTTCCTCCAACATCTCCAATTGTTGAAGCCGGGCAACTCTATAATCCTCATCTGTGATTAATATATGCAATGATACTCTTAGGGATGGTATTTCAAATTATAAAGGTAGAACAGCTTTGGCCCCATAAAGTAATGAAAAAGGTGTTGCTCCTGTTGGGGTGTGAGTACTAGTCCTATAGGCCCATAATGCTGGATTAATTTTAAGATGCCAATCTTTTCCTGACTTTCCAACGGATCTCTTAAGGATTTTAAGGATTTTCTTGTTGGTAGCCTCCGGTTCTCCATTACCTTGGGGATACTAAATGGATGAAGAGTGATGTGTAATATGGAATGTGTCACAAAGTTCATCAACATCTTTGTTCTTAAACTATTTTCCATTATCCATGATGATGGTGTGAGGAATGCCATATCTACAAATGATATGATTTAGGATAAACATGGAAATCTGCTTCCCTGTTGTAGTTGTTAAAGGGATAGCCTCAACCCATTTAGTGAAGTACTATGTTTTTGTGAGAATATACTTGTGCCCATTTGAAGAAGGTGGATAAATCATGCCAATCAAATCAAAGCCCCATTGATAGAATGGCCATGGTGTGAAAAATGGGTGTAACTCTTGTGCCAGTGCATGGATCATGTCTCCATGGTATTGACATTTTGTGCAAACTTTGACAAATTGACAAGCATCTCTTTCTAAGGTTTTCCAAAAGTACCCCATGTGTAGGATTTTCTTAGCTAGGTTTAAACCACTCGAATGTGACCCAAAAATCCCCTTGTGGACGTCTTTTAAAGCTAATTTTTATTCATCTTCCTCTAGAAATCTAAGGAGCATTCTGTCAAGACCTTTACGATACAATGTGTCAGAAAGGATGATATAAAGATCCACATGTCTTATGAAATTTTGCTTTTGAGCATGGGTTTGGTCTATGGGTAAGGTTTGATCTTTTAGGTAGGCAAAGATGGGTCCATACCATGGTGAGTCATGTCCATTTAAAAGGGCAATAATTTGGGTATCAGGTAGGTCAAATGCTGGTTTAACCAATTCTTCCACCAAGAACTCATACTTTTCATTTTGATTGGGCATTTGAAGTAAAGATGCCAAAGTAGCCATTGCATCTTCTGCTCTATTCTTATCTCTTGGAATTCATTCAAAAGTAATCAAAGCAAAGTACTTTTTCCAATCATCCACTAATCTTTTGTAAGCCATCAATTTTTCATCCTCGGTATTATATTCATCATTAACTTGATTGATAACTAATTGAGAGTCCCCATAGACTTGTAATTCTATGACATTCCATTCCAAGGCCATCTTGATACCTATGACCAAAGCTTCATACTCTGCTATGTTATTGGTGCAAGGGAACAATAACTTGTAGGATTTTTGGATTGTGTAACCTTGTGGTGTAATCAAAAGAGTGCCTTCTCCACTACCATTTTGGGTGTAAGATCCATCAAAGTATAAAGTCCATGTCTTAGCTTCCACATTAACAATTTCAGAATTTGAAAACTCCACTTGAATAGGATGTGTAGATTCTTGAGGATATTTAGACAATTGATCGGCAATAACTTGACCTTTGATTACTTTCCTGTCAACATATTCAATGTTGAATTCACTAATCACCAGTACCCACTTTGCAATCCTTCTAGTTAAAGCTATTTTGCTAAGTAAGTATTTTAAGGGATCAATTTTGGCTATGAGCTTCATCGTATGCATTAACATATAATACCTTAACTTTTGAGAGGCAAATACCACTGCTAGGAAAGCCCTTACATGAAGCTACAGTTTAATTCATATTTGATCAATGTTCTACTCAAGTAGTAGATAGCTCTTTCTTTTCCTTCATCATTTTCTTGTGGCAATAAGACTCCTAAAGATTTTTCTGTTGCTGAAATATAGAGTAACAAAGGTTTTCCTTGAATTGGTGACATCAAGACAGGTGGATTCATCAAGAATGTTTTCAATAGTGTAAAGGCTTTATCACACTACTCATCCCATGTGAAGATGGTGTCTTTATGTATCAACCTTGTGAAAGAATGGCATTTTTCTGCCAATTGAGAAATGAACCTCCTTATGGATTGAAGCCTTCCTTGAACTGACCTCATTTGACTAATATTCTTTGGAATTTCCATGTCTATTATTGCTTGTACTTTTTCAGGATCTACTTCAATGCCTTTTGCTGAAACAATGTACCCTAGGAGTTTTCCAGATTGTATCCCAAAAGCACATTTCTTTGGGTTGAGTCTCACTTTGAATTGTTCTAGGCTTGTAAAAAAAATTTCAAGTATGGATAAATGATCTTTTCTTGTATGTGACTTAGCTAGAATGTCATCCACATAATTTTCCATAAAGGTGTGCATCATGTCATGGAAAATGGTAGTCATTGCTCTTTGATAAGTGGCTCCGACATTTTTGAGGCCGAAGGGAATTACATTACAACAAAAGGTACACCATGGGCATGTAAAGGTTGTCTTCTCTTGATACTCAGGTGCAATGCAAATTTGATTATACCCACTAAATCCATCCATAAGTGAATACATAGAATGACCCGTAGTGAGATCCACTATAGTATGAATGCTAGGCAATGGAAAGTCATCTTTTGGACAAGAAAGGTTTAAATCTCTGAAATCCGTGCAAACTCTTATGTTTTTATCATGTTTGGTAACTGGTAAAATGTTGGAGATCCATTTAGAATATGCAATTACTCTTATAAATCCTTCCTTGAGTAATTTTTCCAATTTTTCTTTGACTAAAAGGGCTACATGTGGATGCATTTTTCTCAACTTCTTCTTGACGGGCTTAACCCTGGGTTTCACATTTAAATGATTCATTATGAAACTTGGATCTAATCTGGGCATGTCAGCATATGACCATGCAAATTTGATTTGTTTTTCTTGAAAAAATTCAATGAATTCTTTTCTCTCCAAGGGACTCAAAGATGTTGCCAAGTGAACAAATTTATGATCCTCTTTTGTTCCAATGTTAACCTTTTCTATGGGTTCAATAAATATAGGTGATATTTCATCTTCATGAGTTGGTAAGGTGTCCAACCTCTCTCCCTTAGGTGGCACATTTGGGTTTTCACCTTTGGAAACATCCTTTATTTTTATTATTTTTGGGTCTAGCACTGCCACATGGTGGTTTTCACCACTAGACCTTCTCATTTTTTGTGTATATTTCCTTTTCATTTTTTGGATTAATAGGTTCAACACCTACCCCTATCATTGTGTCTAGAGTGAATTCATTGATAGAAGAATTGGGTGAAACCACATTCAGGTATAAGGCCATTGCATTGTCATTTGGGAAGTAGAGTAAGTCATTTGGCTTGGAAAGATCCCAATCAATAAGTTTGGCGTGCATTAAGGACAAGGATTCATTGGATGGGCTTTCATTTGAAGGAATTAAGGACATGACTGTTTGATGGTTCATACATTATATCATCAAGGTCTATGACATGTGCCTCTTCAAGATGGTCCATGGAAGAAGGATCAAAATCCTCTTCATTAGAGTCCCCTAAGATTTCTATGGGAAAGAAAGCATGTGGATTAAACACTAAGTTAGAATATCGCACCCATGAAGGTACCCAAGGTGCACCTACCCATTGAGTGTAAGAAGGTGCTTTTTCTACATTAAAGTGCTGAGGTTTACTTGATGTTTGAGCTGAATTCAAACTTTGAGTCTCATGTTCTTGATTCTCAACTTTAGGAGGAGTTCCATAAGTGTGAATGGTATCAACCTCTATGTCATGACAAGATTCTTCAGACAAGGAATCCCACTCATAATCCATAGAATCATCTTCACTTTCAGAACCTACCATATGAATATGTGCACAAAAATCATGCATGGGACTTGAACTTTCTCCTTTATGTTGAAAACTTATGCCGGCTTTCTCTTCTTTTACTCTCCAAACTGGTTCAATAGGTTCTAACAACTCTCTATGTCGAACTCCTAAGGGTCCTCTTCCCTTATACCCCATTTTCTTCATGATATCAAATCCTTTTCTATGTTGATTAGTTTGGATGTTGCTATGTTGCACCCTTTCAATGGAGTTAGCTGAATTATCCTCCTCTTGATAAAGCCATTGTAATACCTCGTTATCTTCTTTTTCTAGTTCTTGGTTATCACATTCTCTCACAAAATGAGAATTGTATTTATGAGGTTGCTGATCTTTGGATGGCTTCCCATGTGTCCTTGGAGATGTAGGTAAATCAAATAGGGAAAAGGAATATTCCCCTACCCCTTTTGAGTGAGTTTTGCATTGTTTCTCAAATTGGTTCATCAGATCACTCATATTTTCGTAATGATCTTTCTTAGTTTGTTTTCTTTCCTCCTTAGTGGGTTTCAAAGTTTCCATTCTCAATGTTGAAGTCTGGACTAAATTTTAATTTTAATTTGAACCCTCATAACTCATATTTTCTTTTCCTTTAGTTGATGTAGTTGAGTTAGTTTGAATAGGGTTAGAATTCGATATAACATTTGATGTTGGTTTTGGAATTTCCTCCTTGGCTTCTTCCATGGTAATATCAGGGATGACTCCTTCCCTATTATGAAGAATATACAATTCATGACTTGGCTTTAAAGCATTTCAATATTGGAAAGGTTTGAATCTCCTCCAATCATGATCTCTTTGTTAGGAATAAGGTGTCTCAACCTTGGATAATTCCTATTCTTATTATTTGTTTTGAAAAATGTATTTCTTGCAAATAATGTTGATGTGTCGGCATCTTGAATTGTGTGTAAGGAGATCATGGCT